>JAYJME010002494.1:0-13602 GCA_036873775.1 Costaria costata | reverse complement strand
TCCGATCCCATGGGCTCGTGGTGGTGCCTGGGGCGTGCGCGGGTGGGTATTGGGACACAGCAGTACCTTCCAGATGCGTCTGGTACTGCTGTTTTCGTTGTATTTCAGCGCTTGTTGCCTCCCACGACGTGTTGAAACCCAATTCCGGCTGCCAGTTTCAATCGCGGATGTTGACCGAAAATGGGGCCCCATTTCCGGCTGGAGGTCGCCCGGAAAATGATAATAAAAAATCCAGCCGAAAAATTCACCCGTTTCCGGTCGACAAGAGTGACAACTGATTTTGCCGCCCGAAAACCTTTGTTTTCGATTCTCAAAACCAATCGATAAGAGATAGCCTTAGAACCGTTTGCTTGTTTATTTACACATTTACACACCGAAAATACCCTGATAGTCTAGGACACCGTTCTGCTGTAGAACCCATGAGCCACAGCCCAGAGCCCCGAAACCACTGCTGTCGTTACTCGATGACGAGAATGCCTCCAGGCACGAGAACGGCCGCCCCCCACCCTCTGAGTCTCCCTCTACACACCGGTCCCCGCCGACACGCGCGGCGGCGGCGTGCGCGCCCTCGCCGACGGCGCGGGACCTGACTCTCTCTGTGGGCCCGCAGCCAAGCCCGCCCCTCTATTCCCAAGCGAACGTTATCTCGCCGCATCCGCCGCCCCTGCCCCCCGCGTGCGCCCCGCGACGAGAGCGCGACGAGGGCGGGCCGGCGCGGCGGGGGAAGGCCTGTTTCCCCCTGTCTTCACCCCCACCCCCCCCTAACCACGGCCAAACCAGGGGCCGAAACGCCCCGGGGCGGCGCGCCCGCGATTCCCGCACTAATCCAAGTAAGACACATAAACCTACGTCCTACGGCCTACAAGATTACATAAAACGTCCCCAAACGCCACGGGGTCGATCTTTCCACAACAACAAAAAGATACCCCGGGGCGAAACGTCCCCGGGTTGTTGATCGCTGTTTTTCTGTTCGGGGCCCCCACCGGACACACACAAACACATACCATACGGAATTTTAGCGTTGCGCACCGGCAGACTTGTTACAGCGCAACTCGTACGAGTATGTTTGTCGGCAGGAGTACCGAGGTGGTGCTCGATTTTAAGTTGACGAAAATACTTCAAACGTGAAAAAATAAAAACAACGGCAGCAACAACAATAACAACAACAACACCGATGATGCCGGAATGAATGCCTTGTGTGTTTCTGTGAACACCCCGTGGGGCGACCAAAAAGTTAGGCAAAAAAATAACACCCCGGGGCGAACTCAGAGGCAGGGGCGCGAAAAAATAACTAAATAGAAAGGCATTACCCCGGGGCGTTCTCAAAGTTTTTGGGCTTCACCGGTGGTATTTTTGGGATGGGGGGACGTTCGCATGGACCGGGGCGTTCTCAAAGGATGTTACAGTATGCCTCTAGGATCAAGAATCAGCACGGACAATGGGTTTGCTGGATGTCGATGGATGGAAAGAACGGTTTAATGTGAAGAACACACACTCACACACTTGTAGCTCTGGATCTCGGCGCCACGTTACGCATTGTTGTCAAAACATGCAACCAGGGGTACAATACCAGGTACCTGGGTACCTGATAGGGTGCCTGGTGCCTGGTACATCCCGTGCTACAATGCAATTTGCACCGCCGTGACCCGCACAAGCGTCGCGAGCAAGTAATTCCACGTCTAAACGTCGATGCCTTCCGGCTTGCCGCCTGTCCTGGGCATTGTGTACTTTCCTTGTTTCTGGCTGTAGGAGAGACACGGAGTGGAGGTGCCCGACAAGAGCTGGCTGATCTTCACGCCGGGCACGGTTCAAAGCATGAATGCCGCGTGCGCCATGCTTCCAGAAAACTCCAGCGTCATGGTTATCATTCCAAGGTGCGCGTGGTGTTGTGTGCTACCATGTACGGTATTTTCCAGTGAAGTGTAGGGCTACAGTTTCCGGTGCTCATATTAATAGAACGTTGTTTTTCAAGGGGGGTGAGCACAACCTGGCTTGTGGTTTTGGCTGATCTCTCGTGTTTCTGTTTTCTTTTCCCGTCGTTTGGTACACAGCAGGAGCTACTTAAGGCAACATTCTGAAATGTACCAGGTACCAGATACCTATACTATTAGTTTTGCTATTCATAGGAGATACCGTAGAGCTCTCGATAGCTGCGGACTGAGATGATGGCCCGTAAATGCGATCTCGGCTGTCGAGGAAGAGCATCGGCATGCCGCACCAAAAGAACAAAACTATCCAGATCCATGCAGAAGAACGAAGGCTAGGTTGCAAGGACGGCGCTGCTGTTGCTGCTGTTGCTGCTGCTGGTGCATCTTGTCTTCGTTGACGATGCCTTTTCCTCGTACGTCCTGCCCCCCCGCGCCCGGAAACTGCCAGTTATCCTCCATTCTTTCAGTCGCCTAAGCACACGGACCGAGGCTTGGTAACCGTGCCGGCAGACAGAGGTGCGTGAGAAACCGGACCTCCAGAACGGATCGATTATGCAGATGACGCCGACTTGCCGACACTTCCGACGAGTCTTGCTCTTGCAGCTTCTTCTTGTATGTGTTGATGAGCGGTTTGGTGTCGCTTGTTTGGGCGCTTGCAGTTGCCACTGCGGCCACTAGCTGGGTGCGGTTCGCAGCGTTGCTAGATTTGCTTATTTCTACCCTCACGTGTTGATACGACGTGGCATGGGCTATTTTTATTCCATACCAAGTATTTGCCCACCAGGTATTTGCCTACCAGGTATATGACAGCGCGCGGTGTCGAGATGGATGTTGCGCATGTTGTTCGAAAACGCCAACGGTTATCAAAGGTTTTAGGGATTTTTGTGTTTGTCAATGTTGCAGTTGCGGCGTATGATACATACGCGGTCAGTAGATCAAGAGAGAAGTCGATGCGTGGCAAGTAGTGGCGCAAGTAACAGAATATCGCCGCGAAACGGAATGCGGAGGATGGAATTTTTTCGGACCCCCGATTTTTCTGACATTAAAATGATTAACTAGGCGTTTTGGCGTGTCTAGACCGAACGAAACGAAACTGTGTTGTGCTCCCCTCTACAGAGGTAGGGCCTTCTTCATGGACGTTGTCGCGATGTACCCCGGAGTGCAGTCGTATAACATATACGACCGTCGTGTTTGATTGTTTTGCCCCGTTTATGCACGCCAAAAAAATGCAGCCGGGGGACGGTGGACCTTCGACTGGGAGGCGATGGAAACTGCGATGAAGGAGAACCCGGAAGTCGCTTTGTTCATGCTGTGCAACCCGTACAACCCAGTGGGTGAGGCATCGATGCGGAATTGGAAGCTGACGCCCCCCGGGAGGGGGGTGAGAACTTTTGATTTATTTTTAGTCTTGTGGTAAATGTTTGTTAGAGACATGCGCAGGCTCTAGTGGTATACCTACCGTCTTATTTTTTTGCAGCTTTCACGGTTGAAACCCCCCCGCGGCTGAAACCTGGCGCTGGCACGGCGTTTACTTGTGCAATCGGGGCTGTCCAGGCTGCAACATCCACAACAGTGAACCCTTTCGTGGACCCAGAGATGGCGACTAAAAAAAATGATTTTTTTGGTCTTTGTCAACCTTCTACGAGCTGTGTGAGCGCGCAGCAGCACGAGTATATAGGATCATGCCGCGCCCTTGTGATACGACTCCTTGCAATATAGTTCGGACACCAACTTTCTAAATTTGTCATCCCCCAACCAAGCAAGTGGCCGATGCTGTATTTCATCTTTTTTCTTAATGGTCGCTTCCCTCTGAAGTCCCGAAAGGGTGGTTAGGTGTGCCGATTCCGGCGTTTGGCGTCGTAATATTAGTATTTCGCCCTCACCCTTTTGCCCTTTGCCGCTTGCGACGACACCCCATCACAGGAAGGGTCTTTACCGCGGAAGAGTTGATCAGGGTGGGGGAGTTCTGCGTGCGGCACGACCTCATCATTGTCTCGGACGAGATCCACTGCGACCTGATCTTAGACCAAGAGCTTAAGCACATCTCCATGCTGGCGTTGGATGAAGGGGTACGTCTCGTACATATCGGCGCGCGCACTTCGTAGATTTCGGTACAGTGAGAGATTTTGGACGGCACGTTGGAAGCTCCGGTTTCATCCGGCGTGGCTTCCACAGCCGATCACCCGGTTTTCTCTCACTCCTTTTCACGGTGGACGGACGGAACTTGCCCAACACCTTGGTGAACGCGTGTGGTTCCAAAGTTGTCGTTATCATGTGGATCTGTATGGTACCTGTGTTGTACTCGTCGTCGTAGAACCTGATAGATACGTTACACGAAAAAATGCGGTGCAACCTGAACCATTGAGCTTCAGTACGTGTAGATATAATCTATTAAAGTGTAATTCGTGAACATTTGCTGCCGTTGTGAACGTTGTTACCTACGTGAACGTTGTTGCCTTCGTACATGCTGATGACGTTGAATTGCGCCCGTTTGCACTGAGCTTCGCGTCTGTTTTTGTGTCTCTGCAGCGCTTCGCCGATCGAACGATATTGTTGAACGCACCGAGCAAGACGTATAATGTGCCTGGATTGGGGTGCTCTTACGCGATCATTCCCGACAAGGCCCTACGACTAGGTTTCACCAAGGCAGCCAGGTTAGGATCTGATGTAGGGAGCACGCGGGCATCCTCTCTCTTTCTTTCCCTGTCTCGCTCTGTCTTCTCTTCAAATTCGTCTCTCGCGGGGTGTGGTTGGAAAAGGTTGGAAGGGTTGGTGCGTGGCCCCCTCCCGCCTATATTTGAAGCTTGGATGCGTATTGCTCCCGCTCGAAAGGGCTGGAGCTCGAGTAATGGGGCCCAAGGTAACGATGATTTGCTGCTTGTTTTGACGCGTGAAACGACAACGTGTGTGACTTGGAAACGCCCGTCTGAATATGCTTGTGCGGGGCTACGTCGATGGAGGGAGGGTTTTCGACCAAGATGTTGTGCTCTAGCGCGATTCATCCGTCTCACACGAAGAATATGCGAACTGAGCTCGACCACGCCTAACTCCTTTTCTGACCACCGCTATACATACGCCCGCGCTCGGCTCTTGCGCGCTCGGCTCTTGCCCGGTGTGTGTCGTGCAGGGGTTGGGTGACTCAGAACTCCCCTCTAGGGTACGTTGGCTGCGAGGCGGCCTACAATGACGGAGATCCGTGGCGGCAGGCCTTGCTTGAGCACTTGAGGGGAAACCGAGCAGCGCTGTACGCGTTCATGGAGGAGCGGCTGCCGGAGCTCATCATCGACCCAATGGAGGCGACTTATTTGGCATGGGTAGACGTGCGAGGGCTGGGGTAAGCTGAATCACGCATCCTTGTTTGTTTTATTTTGTATACGAGTACGCGTACGTACCAGATTGTACTATACGAGTGGCCTCGCCGGGCAAGCCCGGAAACATATAGTATATTCTAGATTGAATGGGTAGCCACGCCGGGCAAGCCCCAAAGCTTCTAGTATATTCTACGCACATAAGACTGCTGTTGCTTGGTTTTGGGACTCAACCAACAGTGGCGGGTTATGTTGTTACCGGGTTGGATGGATTTTGCTTACTCGTAGGCGTTCTTGCTTGTGTTGTTGAATAGCACAGTTTTACGTATACAGAGCTTGGCCAGTTTTGTCCCTTCTTGGGCCTATCCGCAGAGTAACCCAAAAACGCCAACAGTACCAAATTACTACTGCTACCACCGCTGACGCGTGTTCCCTTCTGCTAGTACATGCTCAAATGTTTAATCCGACTCTTTGTGCTGCACCCTTCAATCTCGGCCGTCTGCTTTGCGCGCGACAATCGCTCTCCTTGTTTTTTTTATAACCGGCGGCCAGATGGAAGAGTCCGGGAACCGAATTCGAGAGGGCAGGAGTGGGTCTTACCGACGGAAAGACCTTCCTCGGGGAGGGGTACGTGCGCATCAACTTCGCCTGTCCGCGGGCGACGTTGATGGAGGGTCTGAGAAGAATGGAGCAAGCCGTTATTTCTGGGTACCGCGAAAAGGACCGACCATCCCCCCCACCCCAATAATAGCAGTATTGGTAGTAAGTGACGCCGGTGTCGGCGCGCGAAGTGGGGAAGAACAAACGGAGGCACAGCAGGTGCTTTTTTTACCCCGTCACGCTTGAACTGGGTTGTGCTAGTCGGGTGTGGCTTGGGTGTGCACTTAGGCACTTGCTACGATAGGGGTAACCTGTAATCTAACACCTTATATTTTTCTTAGACTCCTCATCTGAGGAGCTCTTATATCTCCCCCCCGAAATCGGCCTTTGACGAAAAAGTGGTACTCTTAACCCGATGAGGAGTTCCATGACCAAGGGTAATAAAAAACGAAAAATATTGTACAAACCAAACAATATTGGGTAGTCCCTCAGTTGAGAATCCCCTTCCTTCAGTTCCCAGTGACATTTTGGCCAACAACTGGTACGACTGTACCCCTATATTAGCACGCATCACTGTTAAAACATGGGTCGCGTTACTGCCAAGTGGATGTGGACACTCTGGCCATCTTGAGAAATTTGAGGAGCTTGGGGAACTTTCTTTTTGTGGAAAAAATCGCCAATTCTACTATCGTAGGTACTCAGGAGCTTCTGAGGTTGGCGGTTGCCGTAGGAGATGGGCTGGAATGGGGACCATGAGGTGCTTTGGTTTGAACCACCGTGTTGATAAATTACGCCACTGTCCGCCTTTAGGCTAGTCGAGGCAAAATACCGTCGGCATCGTTCAGCATACGTGTGCAGTCTAGTCGTTCTAGGTGTCGAGGGAATATATTACCGACGTCGCTAGTTCCCTGGAGTACTTCGCAGCAGGGTTCATAAAGGACCAGGAGCTTTTGCGTACTGGTGGCATTTTGAGTAATCGATCATTCCAACGCCATTATTCACTCTCTGGGACTGAATTTGAAGTTTTAGTTCTCGGAAAGAAGCAGCGATCCTCTGTCGAACGCTACTGCCAAGGTTTGTTCTGCAGTGGGCCACGGACGTTTCTTGTACCTCACGGTGTTCGAATTTTTCGAAACACACAATCCTTGGAGGTAAATTGGCAGTGTATTGCGCAGAGCTAGTTCGCCCTTAACCGTATGTGTGGTCCCTTCAACTAGATTAATGCTATTAATGCTCTAAACTCCACTCAAAGAACGATGCCATGTGTATTTTTGGGGTTCAACAATTCCGGTGGAGCTCCGGCGCCGTATATGACGATATCTCACTTCTAAAAACACCGTTTTTTCCACACTTAGAATCATAAATCGGCGAGGAGGGGTCACACCAACTATTAATAGCACTTTGCCATGCATGTGTCCCATCAAGGCATATGATAGAGTATACCCTGGCACCCGGTAAGGATATTGCCCAAGGCTACGAGTAATCGCTTTCATACCCCGGTCCACCCTCCTCCTCCTCCCCCTCCGCCTCCTCCCCCTCCCCCTCGACGTCCTCCTCGTCGGATAGCGTTGAGTATATCTCACATTCCGAAGTGTGCTCGACAACCTCCTCACGGGCGATATGCGGCGCTGTCGGCAACTAAACAGCGACAACTGGTGGCCCCGCCTCTTGCTCTTCACTACTGGAAACGCAAAAACTAGCACTACTGTCACCATCGTCACTGCCAGCGAGGTCGCCGTGGTATTCCTTCGCGCCTCTAGACCGCTCGTCCGACCCCATTCTTCCATTTCCACGCACAGCTCCTGCCCAACGAACCATGTCTTCTGTGCCGGTGGGCAAGGGTTCCCCGCGCGTTGCCGCTTCTGGGCGGTGTGGCCGAGGAAAATTGGCACGGTGTCTCCTGGCACAGTGTTCCTCTGCGCCAGGCGTCGCTGCAGCGGTCGCAGACATTCCGAACCCAATATTTTCTTTCAAGAACTCAACGCCGATCGCGCCGTCAACTGCTATTGCCACGCGGCAGCTTCCCAGCAGGGTTTGATACAGGTCACGCTGGCCGGCTTTCCCCATGAGTGCGGTGAGCTCTGGGTAGTTTCCTCGATCGTCTAGCGGACGGGCCTCTCGAAAGGGGGCGAGACTTGCCTCGAGGTTTCTCACTGAGGTTTCTAAAAAGTCTTGGACGACAGATACGGCGACGGAGCTCGAACTAACTCTGCTATCCACACCTCCCCCTGTACTGTACGGTCGGGCAGCGATTGAGGCCTCGACCACAAAACCTTGGAGCGTCTTCCGCACCCGGCCTTGTTGTCTCATAAGCCCGTCGAGACTTGAGCACTTGAGGCTCACCTTTGATCGGCACCGGAGGTTCGTTTGGGCGTTTCCGTCGACGAGAAGCTTCGCCTCTGCGAGAAGGGTTCGTCCAAAGAAGCACCTGTTTCCGGAGTATTCCGAGCCGTCCTCCGACGAGTTCCCGCCGTTCTGCGCCCCGTGCAGATTTCGACGCGCATTGGTTGTCGCGGACCTAGGACGGTACGCACTTGCACCCTTGCCGACCAAGGTTTGGGGGGGTGTTGCTTGACGCGTACAGCCCGTTTCGGCGGTACTCCAGCCTCTCCATGGACCCCTTTCCGGCGCGGAAAGCGGCCGTGCAGCGGAATAAACCCCTGTACTGCCCCACCCCGGGTCTGCGGCACGCGCGTCAAAGAGATCGGGCTGATTCCTCGCGCCTCGCAAACCTAACGCAGTGTGTGGGCGATTCGCACCAGACCCCTGTCGGCACCTACCTGTAGTCTGAGCGCCGCAAGCAGTTGCTTTCGCTTCTCCACTCTTAATTGCCCCAACCAATGCGTTTGTGTGAATCTCGTCATGCCCGCGGTCGTTGCCATCCGCGCCATGGGTTTCACTCTCGTCGGGTGGGCGGGGTGGGCCCATCCACGCAGACAATGGGCGTCGCGTCGACAGTAAACGACGAGCATGGGCGCTCTGGTTCTCCTGCGGTCCACAGCTAACTCTTGCCGAAGGGGTCGCGTTCGTCTCCGCAGCGTCGCTTAACTCTTTTCGACGGGGTGGTCGTTTTCGACGGCGTGTTCGTCCGCAGACGGGTGTTGTTGTCTCGGGTCCAGGGCAAGGCTCGCGAGCGTGGACGGCCGAAAACACCAACGTGTGTCCCACCGTACGGTCGCAATGGATCATGCGATGGCGTGCTCGACTTTCGGAAAATTCGGCCTCGAACTTATTGAAGTCTATTCCACTGCGGTTAGGGCTTGCCTGGGGTGGGCGATGATGGCAGAAAAGGCGCAGAGGGGGGGGTACATACAGCATTAGGGCACTATTAATAGTAGAATGGGCAGGTGTTTATGGCCGTGGTGGGGGTCTGAATTGCGTGTCAGTTGTAGAGGTGACCCGTTACGTAGCTTGGTGGAATCCCGGCTGCTTTCCTTCCACGTCGTACCGGGGCACGTCGGGTGCAGTCTTTGCTAATATGCCCTCACCCGCACATATATATATATACAGTATCTATATATGTTTGCAGTGCTGGGAATTTATGTGTAATGTTTGTATTGTACTGACACAACGTGAACGATCCTCACCAGGCGCGTGAAAAGCTTAGCATTCTCCCTTCGAACACGCTCCTGCTTCTTCTTCCTCAAGTCTAGCCTGCCGTTCAAGAGAAGACGGCACCGCCATATATAATTACATGGGGCGAGCGTCGCATGCATGGATGCACTGTTAAAAGAGCTGTGTGTGTTGTCTTCACATTAATCCGTTATTTCTACCTGCCGACAACGCCATATGTGAAGGTATTGCCCTAATTCAGGGACGCAGGGATGTGTCTATGCTGGGCAGTTATCTATCCTTCATACTAGGTAATAGGTTTATCTCCGTTTATATTATCTTGTCTGTATCCACGGCATTCCAGGACAAACACAAAGAAAGGTACAGGTCGCAGTTCGCAGTTCTGGGAGAGGAGGGCTCTTGCCTCCTCCCGATGGAGATCTACACAGATCTCCCATTTCTTTACACTACGGTGGTATTCATACCTACGTATGACAAGCTGGGCGTCACGACTTCGACGAAGTTCCCACATCTACATATCCATATGCAAGCTGGCATCACGTATTGCACGAAGTTCCTAAATCCACAGCTCTCTATCACACCAACGACATCAGTAAGTACACCCAGTGTGCATCCTGATTCTTCATCCTACAGTAGAAAAAATATGATATAAATTACGTGGTCACAGACGGTGCAACAGAGAAAAACCCAAAAAACAATAGCAAACGAATCAAGGTGCAGCAAGTGTATGGCAGGGAGAGATGCTGTACCGCCATCGTCGGAATTCTTCGATGGTGGAAACGGGAAGCGTGGGACGTTCTCCTGTCGTGGTACGGCCCCCAGACTACGGGGGCCAAGTCTGACCTCTCTCGACGCCTTAACAGCTTTAAAATAGCGTCGGGCAGCAACCCGCGCTGAAGAGATGGGTAGGATCGAAGATCTTGCCGCGGAAGTGCGGAATGCGGGCGGGTATGACACCATGCTGTACACTACCTTCATAGATGTTATCTCTGCCGAGTACGAGGTGAAGACTCAGAACGTGGTCTCTCGCGACAGCATCGGCCGCGATGAGATCATCAAGGCTGTTCGAGAACGGTATCACCGACTTTCTGGAAACAGGAAGAAGGGGTCGAACGCGGGCCACGCGATGTACGCTGACGGGGGTGCCGGCGGCGGCCGCGGGAAGGGTGGAGGCCGCGAAAAGGGAAGAGACGGACGATGGGGAAAGCGCGGTCGAGGCGATAAAGGCACCACCGAGGACGGTGGTGGCTCGGCCGTGGCCGCCGGTGGCAATGGCAGAAACGCCAAAGCCACCGAAGGAGATACTCCCACCGGGGGATGTTTCAGGTGTGGCAAGAAGGGCTATTGGCGCGGCGACTGCAAGGAGAAACTGTGCCGCCGATGCAACGGAAGGGGCATACTGATGCTTTCTGCCCCACGACGAAGGAAGAGGCGATACTAGCGGTGGCGAGTCTGGTTGGAGTGAGGGCCGACGACGACGATGAGGATAATGCGGTCCAGGCTTCAGCTTTAAGGGCCGAAGTGACAGGCGAGTGTGCCGGTGTAGGAAGCAGAGTGGGGGAAGGGGAGTCAGGTTGGGATGTACGAGACGAGGCCTGGATTTGCGATAGCGGGGCGTCTACTCACATGACGCCCTCTGCGAATCGCCGACGGCACAACTCGTTTGATCGAGGGATACGGGGACATCAACCTGGTCTTTCGCTCCGGCAATGATCCTGTGGACGTGTTGCTGACTGACGTTGCGCACGTGCCGGACCTCCGCTACCACCTGTTTTCTCTGCCCACTCTCATCAAGAACGGCCACGTTTTCGATGGGCGCCCCACGGGGGTCATTGTAAGACTGAAGTCAGGGCGCTCGATCGTCTTTCCGTTGAGTGGGACCCTGTACAACCTTCACGGCTACAGGGTTGGCAGTAGTAGTGGGGAAACTGCCTGTGCTGTACTTGCCCCGGGGCATCCGCCCAACAAGTCTGCGATAATCATCAATGACTTCCACTGCGCTGCTGGGCACTCTCACGAGGCTCTACTCCGCAAGACCGCGGAGCAACAAGGGATTGTTCTCGAGGGGGAACTGCAGGAGTACCGGGGGTGCTCTCAAGCCAAGGGTCTTCGAAAAGGTATCAAGCAGTCCACGCACACACGATCAGATAATAAACTTCGGCGGGTATTTGTGGATTTGAGCGGCCCAAAGGCGGCAGAGTCTATCGGGAAATGGTACACCCTAATTGTGCGCAACGATTTTTCCCGGTATACGTGGGTGTACGTTTTGCGCCACAAGTCGGACGCCGCGGAATTGTTCGAGCAGTTTCTCGCGGATTCCCGTGCGGACGGTGTCTCTTGCAAGGTGGTAATCGTTCGATCAGACGGTGGTGGTGAATTCCGAGGGGGGAAATTTGGCGACCTGTGCAGATCGAGAGGTATCAAGCAGGAATTCACGACGGCCGACAGTCCCCAATTCAATGGGGTGGCAGAGCGCGCGCTAGGTTTGATTGAGATGGCCGCAATGGCGGGCCGGATCCAGGCTTCTGACCTTTTTCCCAGCGCTAACTTGCCAGCAACCGCGTCGTTGTGGGCTGAAGCGTCCCACTGGGCATGCGATGCTCTGAACCGCACGGCGACCACAGCCAACCCAGAGAGCAAGTCGCCGCATGAGATGTGGCATGGTAGCCCCCCGCCGGTAGTGCTTCTCCCTTTCCTCAAGCCGGGCTATTGCAAGGTGAAGAGGGAGAATAAGTCGCAGGCGAAAGCGCAGGAGTGCTTTTACCTTGGTCCTGCACCTAACTATCCTCGGGACTCCGTACGCGTGCTGACGAGGCAACGCACTGTGCTGATTACGCGCCATGTCACCTGGCAACGCGTGTCGCCCTCACTCCCTACCAAATCGCAGACGACTGACTCCTTGTCGACGGAAGAGGAGGGGTCCGTCGCAGCTGACGCGAGCACGTCGGAACGAGGTGGTGGGGGGGCGGCAGATGAGCTGATCGACGATCTGGCTCACATGGACAACCTCGACTTGACGTGGGGTTTCGATTTGGACGCGTTCTTGCGTGAGCGCGCACAAAAGGCTCCTGCCATCGGTGATGCCGGCGGCGGGGCATTGGAGACGATCGGTTCGTCTCGAGGGGGCGCGGTGGATGCCTCCTCGGCCCCTGCAGGGAGGGTCGAAACCGAGACGATCGGTTCCTCTCAAGGGGTCACAGTTGACGCCTCCTCGGTCCCAGCGGGGAGGGCCGATAGCGACCTTAGCGCAGCATCGACTCCCGACACCGACCAAGGGGAGGGTGAGGTCACCCCCGCGGTCCTGTCGGGGAGGGCAGCACACGAGCTCAGCAACTGGGGGCGGCTCCCCGCGACAGTACGAGGCCGGACCCGGAGTCAGAGCCAACGCCTAGAGGGAGACCAACCTGCTGAGCATCAGCTAAGGATGGACCGAGATATCGGAGACGCACCGCTTGCTGCAGCATACGAGTGGACGACATCTGGGAGTATATTGAAGAGTACATCCTGGACCACGGAGGACGCAATGAACATGATGGCTGGAGGGCCTGAGGAGAACAAAAGGGAGTTAAGCGCGCGCATGCCGAGTGGATTCCCAGCAGACGTAAAACCGCCCCCGCAGTCCGTAGAAGGCGTTGAGCGTTCCAAGTACAAAGCGGCGTGGCGCGAGACCATGCAAGTGGAGTTGGACGGTCAACAAACGACCGGAACACATACGAAACCGCGATACCGCCGCAAGGGCGGAGTTTCTGGCCATGGCCATCGTCTGGAATGCGGCTGTTGTTTTTATTGCAATGGTTTGGAGTATATGTGGTATACAGGGGTTTTTTGCCCGGTGTCCGTGTTTTCCCTTGCGGGACTGTTTTTGGCTGGCTTAGGTCCTAGTTTTCAATAATGTTTTGTTTTGGTCTCGTCACTGCTGTGAAGGGCCAGGGAGAGTGTTCGTTTGTGGTCTTCCAGCATTGTGACGGTTGCATTTAGTAGAGGATTGCCCAAATATTGGGAGGCATTATGATCCAATTCTACCGAGGAAGCCCGGGCGTCGAGCTCTCACTCTCTCCTCGCTGTGTCTCTAATACAACGATCTTAGGAATCTCGTCAGACCGCAGGGCGGTCAGGCATCCAGACTTGGGACTTACAAATATGTTGGCCTATGGCTCGTACAAGCACTCCGTAGCAACAGAAGAAGAAGCTAG
>JAYJME010002493.1:0-13607 GCA_036873775.1 Costaria costata | reverse complement strand
GGGGGGGCGTAGAGAGGTTGGGAGGGCGTGTGACGGAGCAGAGCGCGTCAGATGATGTCATAAAATTATCTACATTGTCGGACTGCTGAGTGAGGACAAAACTTACACGCCGTTTACGGTGGCTGATGATCCGCGCTCTAGTAACTCTTGTCTATCCGGCTTTATCTTCTCTCCCCGCCGTCATTTCTTTCGGTTTGGTCGGCGGAGGGCGGGGGTGGGGGGGGAGGGGCTGCTTGAAGAGTAGTAGTATTGTCCTTCGTTTTGTTTTTTTCAAGAATTTTGGGTTTGGCTTTTTAGATGCGCTAACCATGTGCGAGGGGGCTGTTTGCCGCTTGAACAGATTGTTTTGTCGTTTTGGTTTATAAAGATTTAAAAAAAAAAAAATGACAGCTGTGAGTTCGACCAGTTGAGTGGTTGATACTCATCTTTGTTTTGTTTTTGAAGATGGTGAATTTGGGTGTGGAGATCCCATATCAACTGATGGAATATAGATGGAACATAGGTTGCTTTGGCGTTTTGATTTTGGCCAATAGTGTGCCAGGAGGTACCAACTCGGTCAACCGCTGCTGATAGCCGTGTGCGAGGCGCACTGCACATTCAAACCCGATCCGCTGCGGAGCGTATTTTTTTAAGTGTTACCTGGTACGCATTTACTTGCGCTTGAAACTGTGGGGAAGTGTTCGATTTTTGTTATGCCCGCCCTTTCTCTCTTGCGCGCCTTCGCTTTTCCCCACCCAGTGCTGAACTTCCTTTAACTGATGTATTCCTCCTGTCCGACTTTTGTTTTCGTTCTTTCGTCGCCTGACCTTCTCGCCCCCCCCCTCCTCCCGCAGGCAGACGGTGACAACAGCACCATTCCACCCTCGACTCAGTGTCAAATATTTCCACGAGGCCCTTATTTTTGTGGGGGGAGGGGAGGATTGGTAACTCCGAGCCTCGGCGCTCCCGAGAGTGTAACGCCGTCATCCTCCAATGCAACACCCATCGTTTTTGAAGGGACTCTGCCGCTATTGCCGTTTTCCTGCGGTGTATTATGTGACTGCAGGACCGCGTTGATTTATCTCCGTATGAACTGCCCTCTGGGAGCATTCCAAGGGGCTGTCTAGCGTGCTGTATATACTCAGGTGTACCTTACAGTAGGTACGTAACCCCTTTAGAGCCGGAAACGGTTTTTCGGGACAAAACTACTTGGATATACTGTAGGATACTTTTTTGAGGTGGTTGAAGGGTTATAACCTGATTGTTTCGGTCATAGTCGGGTACATATGTATCCGGGCAAATCCCCGAAGTTCCTACCTTTGTAAGCACAGCACTCCTGGAAGGGGGGGGAGGGGTGTTGTTCCAGTGATGTCCTCGGAGCGGCTGACCTTTGCTCTACGTAATTATTTTGTATCGGGCGGGACGGAAACCAAGAGTTCGAGAAGTCGCGTGAAAGCCACAGGCAGCATTGTGTGTGTTGGTTCGGAAAGCTGGACCAATATGTCCGTTGGCTTGCCTTTGGTATCATACCAAAGTTGCGTAATAGCTGCTGTGATGCGTCCGTTGGCTTGAAAGCGGGAAGGACCAGAGTATCAAGTTGCGTGAAAGCTGCGGCAATGTATCCATTTGGCTTGTCCGCGGAACTGCTCACGTAAATATAGCGGTTGATGCTTACCCTTTGGGTTGCTGACTGCTGATGGATAATATAGATACTGCGCGTTAAAGGACCTCGGTTCAGCATCGCACGAGTGGCCCTTGTTTTTTTTTTGTCGGCGGGCGGGATGTACTAGCGCGTTGCATGGCGGCCGGAAGAAGGCAATCGACCCTCGCATTCCTACAGTGACGTGACTGATCACGCAGGGTTTTCATCGACCAGCGAGATGTCGCTTGCACCAATGGCGGTTTGATTTGCGGCATGGGGAGGGGGGGAAGGTCGATGAGAGACGTAGGGACTGAAACGTAGGGACTGCGTAGGTACAGGCACAAGGCTCGCTATGTTTGGTGGCTTTGTGGGTCGCTCGAGTGCGCTGGGAGTGTAGTTGATGGGAGTGCGATGGCTTCGTGGGTGGCTCGCTTCGCTCGAGTGCGCTGGGAGTGTGGTTGATGGGAGTGCGCTGGGAGTATGTTGGTGGCTCGCTTCGCTCGAGTGCGCTGGGAGTATGTTGGTGGGAGCAACCCGAAAGTATGAGTAAAGATTTTTAAAAACCTTGTTAATTTGGGGGAGGGTCCGTCCTTAGACCTAACGTTATGGGAGCACAATGTTGCTCACAAATGTTCCTGGTATTTTGTTTGCCGCGCACAAATTATCTACACGATTCATATTGAACCTACAGTGTGTATGGTACAAGACAAAAAAACAAATCTTGATGCGCAAATCACCAGCAATGCTCAAGTGGTTTGGTATTGTTTTGGTAGACGGGTAATTACGCAGTATTTTCTTACGGGATCGTAACAACCTACGGGGTCGTACTTGCATAACTTGGGATGCATGTCTGGATAGAAAAAACAGGGGTCCAAAAGCGCGAGCCAGCGAGCCTTCTGTTTAGTCTCATCGTGGCGGCACGGAAAAAGGGTTATGTTCTTCTATTTCCCTGAACAATCAACAGACGTGAGTTGCAACGCCACCCGATCGTACGAAAACCAGCAGGGGATACCTGGGGTCCCCGCCTTGATCATAATATATGCGTCGTACGGCTTGTAGACTAATCGCTTCGAGCCGTTCAGGCGCTTCTGGCCGTTTGGTTTCTTTAATTCGAGTATCGATTGTTTTCACCCTTTTCCTCCCCTCATGTTCACGGCGCTGAGACGACTCCCCGGAGCGAGGTGATTGGCTCCTCCGGTGGCGGTCGCTCTAGCGAGACACACGGTCTCTCTGCTGGCCGCAGTTCAGGGCTCGTTGATGGCGATTACGAGACCTGCAAACCCCGATCTACAGGACGACCCTGCTACGGCAGCTGCGGTCATCTTCCTTTCTTACGAGAACAGGGCAGCAACAGGGATGCAGGGCTCCGCTTCAATTAGTCCCCGGTGCGGCGACGCTAAGCGACTGGCCGGGCCACTCTCCGCCCCAAAGCCTCTGGCTATGCAACGCACTGGTGGGGTGCACGACCTGCAAGCTTCGCGTATTGCTGAGTTTGTCTCTAGCACCCTGCGTCATGCGCTCTCGGATGAGTTGCCTCTTTCTCTAACTGCTGCAGAAACTGTAGATAAAGGCGCCCGTGGCAGCCGTTGGCATTTTCGCTACTAAAGGAACCTCTCCTGAGGGGTGGCTACGACCAACAAGCAGCAACCGCCTCTTGCAGAGGCTCACGAATGGAGCGTGGCCTTTCTCTTCGTGCTCGGCCACCATCGCCTTTTAGCTAAGGCATTGCTGAGCAACCAGCAGCCCGTCAAGGACCGCCCCCCCGCTCTCCGCCTGCCGAGCATGGGGTTTTCTACTTTGAACTATGCAAGTTGTTCTATACTGCTGTTCTTGGCTCTGACTCAGTTCATACTGCTTCAAGTGAGGGTTCAGCTGCCTTGACAAATGCACTTGCTGCTATGACGACACCAAAGGCTGCCCGCGGCTCTGGCCAATGCAATACTGTTTTTTGTGGGGACCCAGGTTAGTTTGATGAATCTAATTGCTGTTGGTACGAGGGAAGAGGTCGGCGAGCAGCCAACTCACCCCATTAGCTTTAAATCTCCCGTGCAGCATGACCCTGTACGTACTTATCAGGCCATCTGCGCGTAGTGCCAGGAGATTGACTCGCGCCGTTCAGGCTGCTGTACAGCTTTCTGTCTCATCGATAGGTTACAGCCTTGATTCTGCTGTGTGTTCGCTACCTCGACGTGCTCGAGACGTACCTGATACAAGCCTTCGCCCTTCTTCCCACAGGATGCCTTTGGCCTCTGCTCCTTCACGTGCTCTGCTCGCTAGCAGCCCCATGTCCGACACTGGTTCCGACCGTTCGCCCACATCACCGACGCATGGTGCTCGTCCGCAGGTCCTGCGGGAGTACAGCACGTCATCTCACTCTCACCAGTCGACCCAAACCTCTTCCCACTGCTCCCCGTCGGGCCGGCTGACTTTCGATGCTGCCGTACATTTCTCCACTCCCGAGGGGGTGGTCGAATGTTACCCCCTTGGCTCTGCGGAGCCCCGCATAGAGTCAGACGAAACTTCGCGTCAACGCCGGCCATCAGTCGTTTCAACGACGAGCTCTGGACGCCGCCAGGCTCGCCACAGCAGCAGCAGCAGCAGCAGCAGCAGCAGCAGCCCGCGTCCGGCAAACACGAGGAGCTGCAAGAGCGGCGGGTTAACCAGGGACAACAGGAGCAGGCCCAGTAGCACCTTCAGCAGAAGGTGTTGCCTGCCCCCTCCCCACCGCCTCCTGCCTCGGCATTTTATGTGTTATGGTCTGCTGTACCCCCGGAAATCAGAGCCCCTGTTGTGCAGTATTGGGCGATTATCTCCTCACATGCAGCTATCATCTCAGCCGAATGTTTGGCAAATCGCGCCTCCGCCGTTGAGGAGGCCCAGCGAGAGACCTACCGGGCGGTGGAGATGGAAGCTTCCTGGATCGCGATGGCTTGCCGCCGCAAGGAGCAACAGGAAGCGTTGGCCACCTCCGTACGGCCGGCTGATTGTGACACTAAGGCAACTCTCTGGTCACCAGCTCGCACCCGCGACAACCCGTTTTTCGCCCAACGCCCCGCGACGACCTCGACCAACCTCTCCTTCGACGTGCCACTACCCAAGGGCCCCAGGTCGTCGCCTTCTACGGCAGAGCCAGCGCCCGTCCGGTCATAGCAGACGGCCCCTCGGACTTCGGGTCGCCGGGCACATACAGCTCACACTTGCGCTGCTGCAGTCGAAGCCGCTGCCGAGGCTACTATTGCTGCAAACGACGCTTCCCTGCGTCGAGCGTATATCAATCTTCCCATCAAGAACGTCGATCGCATTTATTCGTTGCCTATTTCTTCCTCCGATAAACCCGCGGACGCCGCACTCCAACTCCCGCGCTCGAAAACATTTTCCTTGTCTGACATTATCACGCTCTGCAACTACCACTGTCCTGAGGGTGTAAGTGTGTGTGTGTGTTTTCGTCGCATTTTTTCTGGGCGTCAGATGTTTGAACGCACCAACCGGGGTCACACATGGGGAACGTAAACAAAGAAGATTTCTCTCCACCTTTCCTCCTGCGGTTCTTGCCTAGATTTTTATCGAGAGAAGGGTCCAGCCGTCCCTTTCCCTCGTCAACATTTTCAGTCGAGTTTTGTTTACTCACGAATAAAGAATCGATTTCCACGCAAATTGCAAATTTTTCACCCTCGAGAGATTCGAACCCGCAACCTAGCCTTCAGAAGGCTTACGGGGTTACCAACTGAGCCACTGGGAACGCCAGTACATAAGTAGCCCCACTTGGTCCCAGGGTGGGAGCGACCCCTCAAGAAAGCGCTCAAGCGCGAGATCACGCCTGACCAGCCTCCTACTCTAGCCCTCACTTCCTTGGTGGATAAGTGTTCGCACAAGTTAAACGAGCCTCACCCCTGACCAGCCTTCTTCCTTTTGCCCTCACATTCTTGGTGGATAAGCGTTTTGCACAAGTTAGGCACCGACAGGGCCACCGAGCCTGTGGTCGTTCATGGTCCTGCTGCGCCTGCTGAGGGACCACGTTGTCCACGCGGATGACGGGGCTGGTTAAGCGATGTTGCAAGCGTTTGGCGTATCTAACGGAAGACTTGTTTGATATTTCGCTCTGGAGTTTTACATCTACGGGCAGTGGTACCCTGCACTATGAAGGCTCCGTGGTTCGTTAATAACGAAATTGGCGATGGCGAACCACTGGCCCACCGAACAATCATTCCGGCCTTTCATCCATCGACCACAATTTGTAAATATATCAGCTGGCGTTCAAATACTCGTTTGCGTGTGCTTGAGCTGATACAGGCCGCAGGAACATAGAACAAGATTATATGTTTTTCTCTCATGAAGGGTTGACATCGTCAACGAAGAGCTAGATTTACAGACGGGGTTAAATGCGGAACACTCGCTATTGCTGAAACATCAATGGCGCGTGTTTTAATCAATACGCGCGACCTAGACAGGCATGTGTCTGCCTGGCCATGGTATCGGAAAAACAGTGAAGAGTAGTCTTGACAACGATGTATATTTGGTGCAGCAGCCGCCCTGTGACCAAGAGCATGGGCGAGGCATGCATCCGTCAGACAGCCTGATACTAGGGGCGGAGGAATGGGCGTCTCCCCCAGGGACAACTCGTTCATCGGCTATGTGTGGCGAGTGAACTCTCGTCGCACGTTCCGCGTAGACGAGCCCAAACTACGTCAATCGCTACAGAGGCGTGCTACGATATAGACATAATGGTCTTCACAAACTATTTCAGGTAGACGGGTATTCTCAACTTAACAATTACCAAGTATTGTTGGGATTCCAAGAACATCATCCGCGGCAGGCTTAGGGAAATGGGGTCATGAATCGGAATGTTCATAGAGTACTTATCGAAGTCAAGGGTTCAGTGAAGTTTGGAGGGTTTTTCGTGAAGACCATCGGAAACTAAACACTGCACCCCGTACGTGGTGTGCGTCTCGATGTGCGTGGGACACAGCAGGGCGAGATAGGAAAACAAACACCAACGAACGCACCGCACAGCTGGGTAGCTCGTCGCGAAACCATCCGCTCAAAATGCTTTGTTGACCTTCGCAGCTGAAGTTGTCAGTCTGGTCTTTGGACACACCGTTGTTGCAGTTCCTGTCCGACGTGCCTATTGTTTTGTTGAGAGCCCACGAAAACCACATCGGCGGCTATGCGGAATCGCGATATCAGGTCCACAGAAGGCGCGTATATTCACTAAGGAAAGAAATCGAAGTATACATGTTTTTGTTTTCTCTGACAGACAGGACGACGAACCCCCCACCAACAGGTTGTGAATGGAATTCGAAGACAAAGCTCTTTAAAATGTTTTTTGCATCGTAGTGAAAATATCACTACTTCCGGCCCTCACCCAAGACGTGAGTCAAATTAGATGCCGTACGAAACCAAACAACGCTGCAAAGATATGCCTACGTAAGACTCAGCCGTTCTTTCAGACACGAGCCATGTTCTTCCTCTTTCAAAATAGTATAATGTCCGGAAATGACGGCAGGCACGAACATCCAAATTCCGACGCAATCAATTATGCCTTTCATCTCCTGTACGATACAACACGTGCAACATGCAGCTGCGTTGCCATAAACAAACCAACGTTACGTGCGAATCAACACATGACGAAATAGGGCATAAAGCACCTGGTCAAACAGCGAATCCATGAGGTGCCATAGTCAGATCTGGTCTAGCTACCAGTCTAGACGACACTCCACTGTTGATACACGGCGCCTTAGAAGCAATTATGCACATGGGAACACTGTTACGGTCAGTGCCACGGCAGTAGACGACCTATTATCAAGAGAACGAGTGAGTCGTGTCTTCACCAGACCGATCCAGGTGTAGGTGGCTGATACGTATGCGCCGGTTGCATGCCAGCGTACCCCCACTTCAAGTAGACGGTACTCAAGCTTCATGCGCGTGCTATGATATGGGAATGATGTTTTAGCCAAACTATCAACGACAACTTCCAAGTGTCGCTCGTATTTCACAGTATGTTCGGTTCAACACCTAGATTATCAAGTAGTTCTTCGGATTGAGAGTAAAATGACTATCACATTTACGTTTATCGTGTGATATATAGGTCCTCTTGCGAGGACATTCGGACACGAAAGGGTTAACCCGTTTGTGTGTCATGCGGCTTCCTTGTTTAGCTCGGGGCACGTGACACGGGAATACTAGGGACGGCTTCAACCACGAACGTGTCCCACGGCCAGACCATCTTCGCCAACCGGCACCTCTGCAGGCCCTGCACCGATCCTCGGAGAAGATGTTTGAGAGCTTTCACCCCATTCTTACCGGTTCTTTAGTGGCCTTCAGAGCAACAGGAGAATGGTTCATCGATAGCGTGTGTACGGCCTCCTTGGCTGATTCTCACAGCCTTCGATGGGAGGGAAGCTAAGGCTCACACGGTGTCGACCACGTAGGTTGAGGCATTCCACCAAAAGAGGAGCACCTCATATTTCCACAAACCCTTCACTGCAAGAGTTCTCAATCTCCCCGACAAACTGGTTTTGTGCGTAAGGTGTACACTTGACCAGATGCGAAACCCCATAATCAGGGTGTATCCGACAAAAATAGAATAAAACAAAACGATATTTCGTAGTTCCGCATTTGAGAATTGCTTGCAGTTCCCATTGCAAGTTTACCCAATAAGTACAGCCCCTATTGTAGAACTCCTCGGTGACTATTGTCGATTCCAGTTGGTCGTTATGTCGACTACTGTAGTCTGGTCCGTTATGGGTTGTGTTACTGTAGATTGAGTGGTGGTTCTCCAATAATCTACACGGGCAGGCAAGTCGGGAAAATGCGACATACCGGTTGGCCCCACATCCTTAAAAACCATTCGATTTTCTTTCAATTGTGCTCTTCGCGGGTATTCCCTCGTATCTCCTTGACTACAAAATGTAAACATCTTGACGCACTCGTTCCATGAACAGAAGTTTGTAGTTCAACCGATCCATGTATGGTACCTAAGTTGTTGGATACTTTACCCACAAAACGATATTCACCATGTCATAGAGCTTGCTATCGCCTTTGTTCTGCAATTGGAACCCTATTGAAAACCGTGTAGCTGTGTATTCCTAACCGCTTGAACTATGCCGAGACGCCAGGGCGAACGGTCTTAGAAGCGCGCACGCAACTCCCATGGTTTCGCCCTAGCAAGCACAACGCACTGGAATCCAGCAACAGAGGGTGAATGGACACACGGTTTACTCTAGTTAGAAGGAAGGGAGAAGGCGAGGGACATTCTAAACTTGAGGAACATGTTGGGGTCTTGAGTGCCTAGAGGCAATGAATTTCATGCGAAAAACACAATATCGACAAGACAAATCCTGACTGCCTTAAGTTGAGACTACGGTTTCCTTATAGACATTATCACTGGGATTCATGTATCAGCAAACAACTGGCGTTCCCATTAAGGGCCACGGGGCGCGAATAACAAACGTTTCCGAGACGTAGATCCTAAGGCGACAACGCCGACGCGAAATACTACTTTCATGCTTAAGTCAAAGTCGCGACGCTTGCGATGACGACAATGCAGACGGGTAAGAGACTCTACATGTCCTAGTATGGGTGCAGCGCTGGCTCGACCAAACCGTTTCCCACTGCTGGCGCTCCACGCCGGGGGAACTACACACCATCATTGGAAAGCAAGCAGTCACATTACAGTTGACAAGTGGGACGTTATTGGCTATGAGGCTATAGATAAACGATATCGTGTGTTATTCTCATAGGGTCAAGCACACGGCCTTGCTCTAGGTCTATGTGGGGTGGCGTGTTGAAATCGTCAAGTCATCAGCTTGGTCAGATATGACAGTGCAATCCCTACCGTTGCAAGGGTGTGTATTATGCTGAGTCTACATAGGATCTAGTCGCGATGGTTGGAAATACGTCACCTTGGCCATCCCTGGTAGCCACGAGCACTGCATGAGGTTTCTCAACAGCCCGAAGGAAAACTGCCCGCGCAACTGCTCATAGCCCGAATACTCGGGCTTATCACTGTTACCGTGCAGTGCACGTAAAAACAAGTATCAAACTCAAAATATATTCCTGATTTGTACCCGACACGGGATGCCTACAGCAGTGCTCCTACAACACCCGAGGTAACCTGACGCGCTTCTTGTTTCGCGCACAGCTACACCAAAATAAGCAGAATACGTCAATCTGTAATAAATGCGCGTGCCTCCCATTGCTCTAATGCATGGTGCTGATACGTTAGGTCACAGCAGATAACAATTCATCCCCGGATCATGGCCCATATCGGTGACCTAAAGAATGTTTGCGTGGTTGCCATAAAGCTCGACTGTACAGATCCCCCGGTTAGCTGAGGCCCGGGCCCGAACAGCCGACAACGGATCACTCGCGCCGCCCGTAAATTGGTTTTACTGCCGTTCAACGTTATGCACCGATCAGGTAACACACAAACAGATTGAGGGAAGTTTACTGGTGGTTGATAGCAGTGATGGGGAATCCTACTAGACGATGGCACCTTCATGTGTTTCTACGCGTGGGAGACGGGAAGGGTACTGAGTGATTGATACCGTTCTCCAAATCACGCGACTGTCTCGTTTTGGTTTGCGTTGTCTTTGTTAGAAGAGCCTATTACAGTAGCAGTGGCAACTCTGTAGTTCCGGTTGCCCACTTTGAACACATGCTACGATAGGGGTGCACCTTCTCTTTTCTAAGATGTATTTGTTCGGGGGCTCTGCACCCATGTCCCAAACCCAAGTTCGAAATATATTGTGAGCTTAACCAGACAAGCTGTCCCATCACCTAGGTGCACAACGAACAGTATATTGCGAAACAAGAGTGGAATCCTGAAGCATTTGGGTTTAAGGAGCTTCGTCGTTCCGAAAACATTTCAGCCAAAACGTTCTACCTCTATCGTGCTTGTGAAACATACTTTCATTTCGTGGAATCATCAGTAGTAGTGGCAGTACGCCGATTGGTGTCGGTTGCCGCTATAGTGTTGGTATTCCCGGGTAGGACACATACAGTCATCATAGAGGGGCCACTGCTCCAATAATCAACCTATTTCAGGTAGGTTTTGATGTGGTGGGATACAGACTTTATACCTGGTATCAAACTACAGCAGTACACCTCGTCGGATGCCGCACCATACGGTGTATAACATCGATAAATATGGAGTGGATAGAAACGGGGGAAAATGAATTCAACGTATAGCGGGTCATCGATACGACTACAACATATTAATTGTTAAAGTACCGTATATTGCATGGTGAACGGCGCGAGACTTGACGTGATCGACCGAGTCAGGGGGACCCGCTAATGACCGACGCCGGCGGTCTCAAGACGGAAACAACATATCGAGTGACGGGATAATCCATGGTCGCAACCGAGCAAGATGTGAGCCCGACGGAAACACGCCGGAAATGAAAACAACGATGGCTTTCGGCCCGAACGACGGCAACGTACAAATACCGCGTGGGCTGCCGATATTGTCATATCGTCTTGCAACACTGCTGTAACTGGTGCAGTGGCATAATTTGAACCCCTAACACAGAATACACTAGCTGGAGACATTGATTCTATATATTTTTTGGAGGTTGGCATCAATAGATTTTGGAACGTATTGAGTTCGTCTGTTCTGACGTTTTTTTCGGTAGGCGATGCAATGTATGTCATTCTTTAGCGTACAAGGCTAGCTGGAAGCTGGCCTTCGGGGTAATTACGAACAGACCACGAGCTCAACGGAAAACAAATCGAACAAGGAATCCAAGCAGTAGCAGCCGCAGAAACGCGCGCACACACGCTCCAAAGACATGGGGAGCGGACGATAACGGGCCAGTACCGTAGCAGGAAATACGTTATGAATTTTCCGGAATGAACCCATCATCGGGTAAGTACAGGTGACCATACCGGGGGTCGCAGCGTCAGTAGTTAGCTGTCTTTCATAGCAGCAGGGCTTGCTACTTGTTCGTGAACATGGTGACGTACATTGTGTACGCGACTGATAGAACTATACCCTTGAACAGTTTGCTGATTGGGCTGGGGTAAGATTGATATTAATAGTGGACCCATGCTACGATAGAGGTGCACCATTTGTTTTCTAAGGGTCTTCACTTTTAAGTGCTCCATATCGTACCCGGAAACTATTCTTGAGTAAACAGGAGGGCAGCTCGATCAGCAAGCCCATGGGCCCCGGTATTTCATATTGACACTCGAGCGATTATAGGTTAGGGGGCCCCGTCATCCAGAAACAAAATAGCCCAAAAGTGGAACCTTTATCGTAGCACGCGTCAGTGTTGGAGACCTATAGGCAGCCAAGACTTGTCCCTGTTATGGCGAAAAGTGCGGAGTGAAGACGCTCGGTTGAGCATTAACCCAGCATTGTGGGTTTGCCCAAAACGCTATTTTCTCTCGGACGTTCTTGTTGGCACCGTCTTTGGATGGCTCCTGGTGGTTGGCTCGGGGTCGCTGTAGACGTGGTATCTTGGCACAGACGGTTGCCACAGCAAACAGTAGACGGCCCCTTCAACCGATGCAATTTACGCCTTCTGGCAGTCGCTACGCCCCGTGCCCGGCAAAAGCAAAATTGGACCCTCTTGCTGGAGTTATCAACATGTTAGTAGAACGTGAAAATATTGGCGCAATCGACATCATGAAATACCAGCAAAAGTTGTACCCTGTTCTACATACTCGTGAAAAATATGTAGGTTTCAACAAGATACGGAGGATACTACCGCATTCCGGCTGTTGCAACTTTCACGGTGCAGCCCGGGCTGTCCCTCAAGGATGGAAGGACAACTCCGTGGACGCGTTCAACCCGTTCGTACGGTATCGGCTGCAACATTGTTGTTCGACTGTACTATCGAGAAAGTCACACTATCTGTTGGCAAGGATACTTGCACATATGGGTTCCACGATAGAGGTGCAACTTCTTTCTTCTAACGTTCCCCAATTCGGCAGCTATGTACCTCATCCGACACCCAACTTTGACAATTAGTGTGAGCTTAAGCCGGGTGGACCATCTTATGGCCTAGATACACAACGAATAACATTAAACACATATGAACGGAATGCCGGTGAGTTTAGGTGACGCAACTTCGTCGTTCCGAACCGTTTTTAGCCGAAACGTGCTACTTCCATCGTAGTACGCGTCTTGGGTCAAATTATACTCAGTTCTGTCGGGCCTGCCGTGATACGAGGGTTCTTGGTGCTAGGCCCCGCGGGCGGCCTGCTATGTACCCAAATTCAGTCTGTTTTTCCGCTATGCAATCGAGGAATTCTTACACTCTGCCCCCAAGGAAAGTTTGGTATATGGGTTGCTTAGGTCGATTAATCCTCAGCTATGTAGCCTGCGCCACGCAATAGAATACAAAGAAAAAACGTCAGCTGTGAGATCGAGGATTTCGTCGAACCTCAACTTTACAAGCTGCGTGGTATACTTCGATCGCGCGTACTACGTGTTTTGTGTAACCTATTAGGGAATATATAGTCTTGGGTTAATGCTGGACCCCACCGGCAGCTCCATATATTCCCACAATATTATTTTGCAGGATTCAACTGCGGTCAGGACGGGACCAGAGGGTGTCAAACGGTAGCAGGAGATTTGTGGGGGTTCTTAAAAGGCATTGATGGAAATTATACGAGCATACTTGTTTAGCTTAGAGCAACGTCTAAGAGCAGAATGTGCAGTCAGAAGCAGTGAAAGTCGATTAAGTTCGTGGTCAAAACAAATATAGAAAGTATGCTTGAAATGTGAGTCTGTCTGTAAAGCTCGACCGACCCTAACACCGGCTTACAATCGTTTTGGAACTCGTGTTCAAATATATTTTTCCTTAACCCCATTTGTTTGTCTACGACAAAAAAAGCATAAGCTCGAACGAGTCTTCCGTTCAAGCAATTCTCTTTTCATCCCTACTGGCTAGCTGTGCATCTGCCACGCCCTACCAAGCGGCAGTGACGATTGCTCTTGCGAGATCGTGAACGACCAAAATGATGTACGGCGCAGGAGGAC
>JAYJME010002492.1:0-13609 GCA_036873775.1 Costaria costata | reverse complement strand
TCCAACCTGAACGGCACGGCTGACTCTGTTGTGTGGGTCGAGAGCCCTGTCCCTTCCTCGTTTTGGCTTGTTCTCATGCTGACCCAACCGTTTCGTACAATTTGCTGTGCATATGATACGAGTACGAGTATGTATACTCAGGAACCGTTCCTAGCTTTCCTCACGAAACTTAAGCCATTTCATAAATCCCAGCGAAGCTATCACGTGATCTTTAGGAAGAGGCAACAAAAAAAGACAAAAAATAAAAATCTGCCCCGGTTCGTACGTATTGGCATTGCCCCCTTATAACCCGAGCGCCCGACAGACGGCAGCATTGTATACGCGACGGAGGGGGGGGAAATGAACGCGCGATAGGGCCAGGCATATCCGTCAAAAGGCTTTGGGTCGGCAACAAAAAAATACGTGGTTGGTTTCCAACGCCTGCAGGGCTGAGTGATCGGCAGTGTGCCCAATCTTGGTTGGCTGGTCGCTACCACCTTGTCGCCCCCCCTAAGCCAGACGCAGTGTATCTGCTCGGTCGTCTTTGTGCCCACTGCAGTTGGGCGAGGGAGAAGTACTTTCCCAGTGCCGTAGCCTTCGAAGCTTCTCTCGCTCCAGGCGCAGATGCTCCCTGTTTTCTACTTGCATCGCATTTGCTGGACGATCACATTTCACGGCGTCGGCCCTTTTGCCGCCCTCCGCACCAACGCAGCTGCTGAACTAATGGTGGCAAGATGGAGGCGCACGTTGAACCTCCACGCCCCCTCCGGCTCTCATAGGATCGCGCTATCCGTGGCTTCGGCGCAAGATACCGTATATCACGCAAGCTACCACACCCCGTCGGACGAATTTCCCCACGATGATGTTCTCCACAACGGAAAGAGTGTAAACGCCGACCGATGTGTCTATGGGTCTACCTCGACGAGCTTTTTCCGAAGCCACCACTTTCGTGAAGTGTGCCCCCCTTGTTTTGGAGAACATTGTCTCTGAAGTACTGGTACATGTGCGGCGGCTGGGCCATCCTGGCACATCCTGGCGGGTTTCTACTGATATGTGTAGGCATGCATGCTACTAGTCGAACCGTAACATGTAACCGACATACGTAGAGACCTGGGATTGTTGTCATTCATGGCGCACATAATAACACTCTGTCCTTCGCTGCCGGCGTGTGCTTCTGCGAGTTCACCTATCAAGCCAAGTGTGCAACGATGCTGGCCCCGGGCCCCTGCTGAGTTCAGGGGTATAGGTGTGGAGGTGTGGGTAACCGTTTCTTTGCGCGCCGCATACATCTAGGGTGTGTGCTACCCTGCGTGTTGCACGGCATGGCAGTCTGTGCCTTTGGTGTCAGCAAGCCGGAGAAACATACGCACCTCTCAACGCTGTACTTGTCGACGATGTAGTCGATCATCAGAGGGCTCGGCTTGCCCACGATCGTCGGCTCCACCCCGGTGCAGCCCTTGATTGCGCCCACCATCGCGCCGTTGCCGGCCCATTCCTGCACACCATCCGAGCACAACCAAATCAACAATCAAACCACGGGAAAAATAAGCATTCGCGGCCACACGACGTAAGATGTCAAGGCTCAAAGACACACGAGCAGCACGAGTACCGCGTTTCTGCTAGGCACGCAAGTAGCAAGGGCTCTTCTTTACTGCCGGAGTTCTTTGAACAGCATACGCTTCGCCGTAGGGGGGAAAGAGCGAGCATCGACTACTTGTGTGTAATAGCAGCCACATGGTACTAAAAACACACCAGGACCAGTAACACTTGCAGACGTACGCGGGACAAAACGGGCTTCATTTAGAGCCTCACTGGGACGATCTGCTGACGGTTACACGCAGCAACACATGGGAGGCGCAGGGGCTAGGCCGTACCCCACGCGGGAAAGGCCTAAAAAAACAAATACGTAGCAGCTTCAGACAACGAGTACGATTTCTAGACAGAACGCCTCCCAATGCAGAAGATAGGGTGGCCTTCGCTGGGAACTCGCTGCTGGTGGATGCGTGTAACTATCGTCGTTTGTATGCGCTGGTGGGAGGTGGAAGGTGGAAGGCGTAAAAACAAGAGGATATATTCGGTCGGACGGTGAGGATCTCCTGCTTCAGTTGTCCTTAAGATCTCCGGCTTAACCTATTTACGGGGGAATATAGTAATCAAGTTCTCCCATAGAAACAAAACCTACATATTCCCATATTTTTACTAACCATATTTGGTCTTGGTCACTATGGTTGATACCCCCGTAATAGCTCGAAAGGGGCCCTGCAGTTTAGGCAACCGTGTGAATTTTAGCCAAATTTCTTCTCTTGTATTTACGGCCTGGAAAGAACGCCAACGCCACATATGCTTGGTTGGGCGAAAGTGATTCGCCAGGTATGCTACGTACTTCGATCGATTAAATCAAATTCGACGTCCACCACTGGCGGGTTGAGTCGAAGAGCCTTTGGGGTTCGTGCTTTCTAAAACGGAAGAGCGCTTCGATCGTCTCGAAACCGACTACGTAAATAGTCCCGAAACGAACCAACGGTGCTGTCCCAACATCAGAGGGACCCTCTGCGGAGAACGGCCACATGTATACCGAGCATACAAAAAAAAACACGGTTAACAAGTCGGGAAACCCCATCGGAGTCGCCATGTGATACTTCGGCAACCAAAAGAAAGTTCCCGGGCATGGGGATGCGACAAAAGTTAGTGGACAGCTCGAAATACAACCGGCCGCACGACTTTTCAAAAACTGCCTGTTAATAGTGACCACACACATTAACAAAAAATCACATACCAATACAACACGCGAGGCCGACATTATTATGCAGTTTGCAGAGCTGAGTATAGGCTGTTCAATCGATCGAACTCACAGCTGACGCGTTAGAAATGATCTTACAAAATAGACACAGCAGCGGAAACTACTAGGAAAGGGAAGGGCAAAACATGGAAGAGAAGGAGTCACCAGAGACGGGCTACAAGCTTCCTGGTTGAATGTTGTGCCTCGTACGCAGGAAGGCTTGTTTCCCCCGGTGTGCTACGTCATTGCCACGACGGACCTGGGCATCGGTGAGGTGGGTGACGGCGTCGAGGTTGGTGGCGATGAACTCGCACCCCGGGTTCTCGTTGATGCACAGCTGGGCGTACTGGATCTTGTAGTAGTTGATCATCCTGTCAAAGCCAACAACCACCGCTAGAGGGAGGAGACACAACAAACCGAGGCGCGCGAACGAGGCAGAATACGTAGGAGAGGGGGGGCTCAGGCTGCCAGAAATTCGACACCCTCTTTCGCTTTGCCCACTCGAAAACACGAAACGGGTGCTGGCGTGCTCTAAATTTGTACCTGGTAATTATTTTCTGTCCCTCGATTTTCCCGGTTTTGCTCACTCTTATCAGGTCAAATTACAGCTGTTCCGCCCCAATCCCTCCCCAGAATATCACTATATCCAAGTTAAATAAACTTATTAATAAGGTCGCCACCACAACGGTCAAGGGCTATTGTGCACCCAAGCTGCTGTCAAACAGTGTGTCGCCTGGAAATAATCAATCAAATACCTTAATCAAGATTTTTTCTTAGGCTCTACCCAGTCACTCCCGTCTTCAAATCGTGCCGCAATATTTAACTTTTGACTCTAGGCAAAGTCACAGCAGAGTCAAGTCAGTCCATGTCAACTCTTGTAGCGGCTCGAGGGTAGGCAACGACATGAATTGCGCGTTTATTGGTGCCACCCCTCCCAAAGCAAAGCAACACAACAGCACTGCGTCATTCTCAATACCTCCAACGTTCTCGTCGTGCGGCAGGGCATACCCCGGCTTGAGCTCCACCTCCCTGTCTCCATCCTTGGTGGGGTGGGGTGAGGTGGGGTTGGAGTGGGAGTGGGGGTGGGAGTGGAGGTGTTGAGGCAATAATGCGGGGGGCCAAAGTCAAGATGCGAGTTGCTTCGAGCTGTGGGTGGGTGGGGTGAGCAGAGGGGAAACGCTTCCAGGGACAAGGCTTCGCTACGCCAGCCATGAGAACCGTCACCACGCGAGGACTCCGCTCCGGTGCTGTTCCTATACACGCGTTTTAGCCACTTGGGCAATCGGTGCAATTCCAACACCCTGACTTTGGCGACAATAGATAATAATTAAAAAAACACCACACGAAGCTGGATTCGAAAGCACAGGCCGCGGAGGAAAGCATCGGAACAGCGCAGCCGCGAAGATAACTCGAGCGCGACAACATCACGACAGCAGCATGACAACAGCACGACAGCGGCAAACCCTAGTCACCTTGGGCCCACCAAAGTGCGGCACACCGATCAGGTCCAGCTCCTCCTCGATCCCCACGTCACCCATCACATACACCTGTACTCCACGGCACAACGAGCGTTTGAGACGAGGGAAGGAGGGCACGTGCAAAGACAGCATCTTGCGTCAGCCTGGCACTCCACCACTCCAACTCCGTAATTGCGGGACGGGGGAGACACGTAACTGGATTCAAAGATATCAGAAGTGTTCGCGTCGTATGATACACCGTATACTGTACCGCCCCTTGGCCTAGCCCCTCTGATCGTCTTCTTTCCTCCATCTGATTCGATGCACGCCCGATGCGCGGCCCGGAGGCCGTCTTTTCCACAGCACCCTCGAGCCGCCGAACTACGAGTAGTAGTAGTAGTAATTGGCTAGTATGGTAAAAACACTCACACAGCCGCGATGGAACTAAAGAAACGCAGAGTGGAGGTCGAAAAACACGAACAGAGCCAAGAGACCTTCCGACCGGAACGATATGATAAGTCGCGCAACTCGTGATGGCAGCGAGGCCGTCCTTAGCTGCGTGGTCTAGCCTAGCCTCCCTCGGTGACGCTGATCGCCCCATCGAAATGGCCACCTACAAGGACGATCACCCAATTTCCTCACGGCAGGCATCACTGCCCCGATAAGACGAGCGCATCTCCAACAAACAGATGACGAAGCATTCTCAGGAAACCGGCTAACCCAACTTGGACCGATTGAGTCGGCTCCCTCTTTCATGGAACCACGCCGGACATTTATTTTTCAGCAGAACCTGTACTACTTCTATTAATAGTATGCGAAGTACATACCAAGTATTCTAGCGGTAGAAAACACGCCTTACGGAAAACGGCATAGCTCCCGAACCAAAACTGTTTAGGCTTTCGGGTCTATCTTTGAAGAAAGCTTACATTGACGGCAATTCGACGCATTCAACCCGAAAACAACTTCAGAGACGAAGGCTATAAATTACATCCCGCCATCTATTGGTCAACTTAAAAAACGTACGAGTTCTCGCGCCACCGCTGTTGTTCACCGTAGAACTTCGGCGACAGTGCGAACCACTCATATTCCGACCGCTGCAAGCCTCTAACGGAGCCTCACGTTCCGTAAAGCACGAGCGCTGGAACGTAGTTATGCGGGTTAGGCGCTGTAGAATGAACAACAAACAGCAACAGCTTTACGGGATACGAACACAACAAGGCGCACTTTAAGTGATCGACTGAGAGCTAAATAAATACTGGGTGAATGTAAACTTTCTTCAAATGTATAGCCACGGAGGGCGTAACGGGTTTGGTTCGGGAGATATGCCGTTTTCCGTAAGGCATGTCTCATGGCCAATATTATACTGGAAATACTACAGCTGCTGCGAAACAAACACTTTTTACAAGCAATGATAAAAAAAACGTACAAAAGTAAAATACAGTATGGTCGGCGCAGCCCCTAATATTCATTTTGCCTCTGTTGGTTTGAGAGACTTACATAGGCTCTAGATATGGACCAAAATACCGGTATAAGCAGCAATGTGGCGTCATCAATTCGACACGGCGAGGCCACAGTTATTGTTTTAGGTGCCGCGACCCCGCCCGCCGCTCAGGGCGCTCTTCATACTTCTTCCGGGGCGTGTGCCTTTTTTCGCGGTGTCACTCCTGCCGCGATTAGTCTCGTGTACCATGGTCAAACCTCCCTATAATACTGTACTGGCCTTCTTGCCCGTGTCCTTGAACTTGGTCTGCTCCAGGTAGGCGGCCGCGGCGAAGCTCGACGAAAAGATCTCCTCGGGCTCGACGTTCTAGTAATCCAGCGCGGCAGGAGGCGAGCGAGCAAGCGAGCAAGCGAGCAAGCGAGCAAGCGCGCGCAGATCGGAAACACGCGAATACAGGACCACGCCAATGCACACAATGGGTTATTTCGGTAATTTGGAATTCTGCCGCCGGTTGGTGTTCATACCGGTCGTGACCCTCCCTATTGGTCAGCGGGGACGATTCTCCTCCTCGGATACGTGTGTGTCGTTGAGTTTTATAGCCTGTTATCGTTCCTATTGATCAGCGTGAATGCATCCGTATTGGTCAGCGTGAACGCGTCCCTATTGGTCAGCGTGGACATCTCTCCTCAGATACTTACGCCGTTGCGTTTGGTAGGCCTGTTATTATGGTCACTGCGGCGACGCTGTTGCAAGCGCCAAATCTCCACTACCCACGGTAAAGGTCGGATATTCCAACGGTACCAATCCAACGGTATCCATGCTCGGCGATAATTTCAGACCCGCTCGAATGATTCGACCACCAAAACTAGCCCCATCTGATAACGCAAACCCTCTCCTGTTATCCTACCACTAGTAACTAGTATCTTGCCGTTGCACGCTACACGTGATCAGAAGAACCCGTGTCGCAACTCGAGCGATGCTCCACGGCACATGTCGACCCCTTTGGCAATTGACAGGACCCCTACCCCCTGGAGGCTTCTCGTATCACCCAAGTACGCACCATCTCGAAGTGTACAGCAGTGACATGGGCTTTGCCGGACCCGGGCAGACAGTGGCAGGGCGTAGATCGGGGCAGGTTCGGATCTATTAAACGCTAATAGTGTTCGTGCGTTGAAATAAAAAAAATGCAGTATGCGCAAAGCAAACCCAGAAAGAAACAAAACGAAAGGCCACCACAAAAGAAAAACGCCTGGGTGCGCCATCTCATTTGAACGGAAGGCCAAGGCTCACCAGCCCCAGGGAGTCGAACTTCTTCTTGTAGCCCTTGCGGCTCTTGGTTGAGTTGTTCGTGACAAAGAAAATCCTGCTCGTTTCCGGGGCACAACCAAACAGGTGGATCGGGCGCGAGGAGCAAGACAGTTGCGATAAAAACGCCGATCTTGCATTCACGTAACGGCTCTCGTTGTAACGGCTTTTGATTTGATCCGACTCTGTCACCTTCTCGTGAGACTGTCACGTCGTCGTGATACTGCTTTTCTTCGACATACTGACAGTCCGTTGGGCGGGGGGATGAGGCGTGGGGGTGTAACGGTGTAACCGTTGCCGCACCAGGGTCAAACGAAACGAAACGTAACTGTCGACGAATGAACCGACCGGTATCTCACCGCTTCCCGGCTTCCCTGAGGCGGTCCAACACCGATGGGATGCCCTCGATCAGGCTGTCTCCCTTCCAGATCACGCCGTCGCAGTCGAAGATGAACACATCCGTCTGAAAACCAACAACAAAACAGCAAAATAACAAAACAAAACGGTCACCAAACCATACACGTCCATATTTTATACGTACATAAATGAGCAACTTCACAAATCGGTGTTAATTCACAACTCAAAAACAGATACATATAAAACACGGCCTTGACAGCTCGTAGGGTTACACTATTAAACATTGATGAGACTGTTCTATAAATAATAGCAATCATGGGGCCACGGCAGGCGAAACAAAATTGGGGCTCTTAGTATTTTTTTACCTTGTACCGCTGATCATCTTACGAATACAGCCACTCATTAATTCATAGGGTCAACTCAGCCACTCAGTCTCCTTCTTATGTCCTCTGTGAGAGTTCGTTTGCTGTGTAGCTCACGAGCGCTCCTGTTGCTGCCGCTTGTGTGTGTTATTCTCCCACTGCCATCCCTACTGCTGTACGTTAGTACGGGCACGCTCACCGCGCGGCTTTACTGACGAACGCGACGCACCCGGGTATGAAATAGCGCCTGCAATGTACAGTCGGTGTCGGGTGGGTGCATAGCCCCCCCGCTCTCGGTTGGCAAGCGTTGACGCGCGCTTTGCCGGCCGTAGAATACTATTACAGCGTGCAACACTTGAAGCTTATCTACCTGTCACCACCGGGACCTCAATGCGTTGCAAGCAGCAGCTATACAGCTGCTATAATACCAGTATGCCTCCACTGGAGTTACCAAAATGGCACCTTGTACAACAATATCAACAGTATTTCGGGCGGTTGTTTTGGTTTTACCGTATATACGATAAGTTATACCAGGTACCTGGTACCAGGTGAGAGGCCAACAGGGACGGAAGCATAGACGAGTCAAAAAAAAAATCAACCCGAAATTATCCAATAAATTGAATTGCCAATGCCTTGCCTTGTCAAGCATCTGCCCGACCGGGTCCGCCAAGCGCTGCGAGTTCGCCATGCGCATCACCCTTGACACGGGCCTTGGCTTGCCATACGCTGAGCGTACACCTGTATAATACACCACAGCAAGAAAAAAAATAGACAGACCGATAAGGAGGGCACAATATGAACAAAAATACGACAGAGCTCTCGCTGCGGCTGCTGTTGATAAACAAAATTAGCCCCTTTGGCCATTTAGGATTGCACCCTATTAATAGTCGGAATCAGCGTGGGAGTTTTTTAGCAGATGCCCGACGGAGGAGTCGTCTCCGTGTTCGTCGGCCCCCCCCCCCCTCGTCGTTGTTGTCGTCGTCGTCGCCTGAGGATGACCCCAGTTCTACTCGTCGGCGAGAATCGGTTGTCGAACCGATGAGCCCCGACGAGCTGGCGATGACATTGATAACGATGATATCGATTTCACGTTGGCGCATTTGCCTGAAACCTAGCCCATGGTCAGAAAACAGGCAAAGGCATTGTGGGAGGAGGAGGAGACACTACGGCGCGCTCAGTGAAGGGCGGGCACCACTACCGTTCGATATCGCCTGGCTCTGCTCGTCTGGCTGTTCGCCTTGCCCAAGACTCAGCAACCCTTAGTAAGCGCAGACTGTCCCGTCCCGTCCTTTACTGCTGTTGGAAGCCTCGGGTCTTCGATCGCAATAGATATGCCCGTTCTGTTCTCTGCTCCTGTTAGACGTAGGTAACATCGTGTCGACTCAGCAGCAGTAGACTCGTCTGTTGTGCCGAGAGTCCCGAAGTAGCAAAATAAACGTCTCCAAGTTCTCCTGACTCATCGCTGCCGTCGGCGACACACCTTAATCCATCGTTGGATTCTTCCGTCACTAGACCGCTGTACACAGACGTACAGCAGCTACGGTTGCCGTAACAGCTGTAGGATAGCGTGGGGTCCCCCATTCGACCCAGATCGAGCGACGAAAAAGGTTCCGGAAGTGTTGGGGCATTTTCGTGTTATCATTGGCTTCAAAGCCAAGCGCATTCACCCGGGCGACGACAACTTTGGCGAGATCGTCACGCTTGAGCATATTGCACTTCTTGGGCAAAGGCCATTGCTTGACGCTCATCCAGCACTTGGCGACGGGGCCAGCCAGGTTGATAGTAGTACAGCCACGGTCTCAGCTGAACCCTACACGCCCGGATCGTTCACAGGGCCAACAACGTGGCAATAGGTCATTCGTGTTCTGTTGGACTTTCTGAAGCCTGCAAACTCGATTGACGAGTGCGCCCGTCAGATTGCTAACTTTGACCACAGTGGGGCTGAAACCGCAGTAGCCCACGCGATGAGATTCCATACCATCCTATCGAAAAATCCACGCTGCCGTCGACCCGGGGGTCATCCCACATCCGTACGAGTATACACTAACATACTACTGTAGCTCGCGCTAGGAACTTGCGATGGTGGAGATTTGTACCTGTTGTCAACTGTGTGCGTTGCTGGGAAGCAGAAAATTCGAACACAATGCAAGCAGTACGGTGTAAAAGGTTCCCCTACGGGATCTGGTTGGTTTGAAATCCCGGGAGTGTCGCAAGTTGAAAAGGGGGACACGGGCGCTCCTGTGGGTACCGGTATGAGCCTAGGTGAGGTTCGTTGCTGCTGTTGTACGCTGCTGTTCAACTGCTGTGAACAGAGGGGGTGCTTTTGAAATCCAGAGAACGCGTGGGTGGATGTCGTCCAGATTGTGTTCAGGATGGCACACACCACACACACGCATAACACACGCACACACAGAAGCACCGTATGCGGCTGTCACAAACGGAAGGCCTTGAAGTACAACTGTTGTTATACCATGGCTACCACAACGTCAAAAACTTGGGGGATAGGGTGATATGGACACAGGACAGCAGCAGACAACACGGCAACGAAGATACAGCAAAAAGCTGAACACCCTGAAATTGCGCAGTTCTTCTTGAGATTGCTGTGTGTTCCTGATTCTTATGAATACTGCTGTAGGGTCCTATCATACCGTTCGTGGTTGTTACAAAGGGACACGCTTGAAGCGTGACTGCTGTTGTACTGTGGCTGCCGCGGAGTATAGAGCATTTGAATGCTGATGTGACACAGGTACAGCAGCAGGTCGACAAACAACGAGGTGAGGAGATCACTCGAGAGGTACTGTAGGTGCAGATCAATGAGACGGCTACCGGTGTAAAGGTGCAGATAGACACGGGTTTGCCATGGATCCATGTGTTCGTGCTTACAACATTGTCACGGTGCAGACACATGTGTATGCCACGGTTCCAAAAGCCATCCAACGACATGTGCGTGCCAGGGTATATGGGCCATGCGGCCGTTCCTGTGTCATGTGCTCCATGCTCGCATGTGAACATGCCAGAACGCTGCGAATATGTGTTTCTATGGCACCTGTGACGGTGGCAACACGAAACACCACCCCGAGGTTACTTGCCAGTTTTTGCGACTTTGAACCCCCAGAGCATTTGCCACGGACCTCGGCCGGGGCCCAAACTTGAGCTGCGTGTACACGCGAGCCCGCTGCGTGCCCCACGGCCGAGAGCACGACAAAAGATCCACGGGCGTCTGAGAAATCCGTGAAAATATCCACTAAAGTCAATTTGGTACTTTAGTGCTTAGTAATATAGTCACACAACTATGAATAGTATGCAATGCTCTACCGTACTGCTGTGTTGCTCTATACTACAGCTCTCGTACTACGCGTATATCATATGATATGTACTACCTGGTACCTGGTACTGCACTGCTGTTGAACTGCTGTATGGCTGGTACTCGTACTGCTCGTGGTGAAATACTCGGCCGTTCATCGGTTTCATAGTTTTGCGAGATTCCGTGCGGGACACGGGACTACGGAGATTCGGGCACGCGAGGCTGGAAAGGAGCCCTTGGCGCCGTCGTAAATTAGAAACTGGCTTCGCTCATAATCAATACCGGTACCATTGCCACAACAGAGTATTATACACGCACGTACAGTATGATAGCAGTATCATGCCAGCATGTATCTGGCACTCGCTTTTCGGGCGGTGTGCCGAACAGATACTTCATGAAAAGCTCAACAACAGACGCTGTCCTACGAATGTCTGACAGACTAGATTAGGGCGTCAGAGCCTATAGCTACGCCAACAGCGCTCGGGTGCCACCACCTGCTGGGCGCCTGGAACCCAAAAAGCTATCATCCGTCGTAAAAGTACAAGGTACGGTGCCGTATGCTATGCGGTCGGCGGTACGAAATTGTTGAGCGGCAAAGTTCTACCTGGTACAAATTTTGTAGTACGTCAGCGCGAAACTCCTTACATTTGCACAGACTCGTGAAAAAAAAACCTGTCATGAAGAAGCGGCGCGTTTTGGGGGCACAGACAGTGAACGCAGTCACCTAATGCCGACCTGCGGCTAGCCCCACGCCATTAAGACCCTACTGCAAGTGTCCCTGCGCTTGTGCGCTTGTACGTAGCTCCCTGGCTCGCAAGCACAGCCGCTCTGGACACGACAGTTTAGTTACCAGTACAGCAGTAGTCCAGGTTCTCTTGATTTTCGACAGTCTGGTACTCGTACTTGTATGATATGATACCCTCGCATCAATAACAAGCTAGCGATTTGCGAAGCGTAAGACACCGAGCGTATTTATGCTAAAGGTAGCTGTGACGGCAACACAAGTCAGGAGGTCTATGCATCTACATATCCCCGCGCACATCCCCTACACAGCAACGAGGTAACACGTCACACCTACAGGATATGCATCGTACGAACACGGGCAGCTGAGCGCTGCTTTCAGGAAATGCGGTATGTTTCGGCACCTTGTTGAGCAGCGGAGACGACAGACGGACCTCCCGTAAAGCCCGCCATTGACGACGCCGCGGACGTAACGAAGGCCCTCGCAGGGGCGGCAGATGCCGCCAACATGTGTATCGCGCTCAGCCTCATCGTGCACTACTAGCTGAGAAGTTTCTCTGTGGCCGGCCGCTCATGACATGAGACATGAAGGTAAAAGTGTCCCCGTCCCCTTCAGAAAACACGCGGATGGAACTCCTATCCTCTCTACGAAGATTTGGTAGATGTAAGATGTATGATACGTAGATACTATGTATTAATAACGGACCGATACTCGCAGTCGAAAGAGATCAACGCACAGCGATGAACGCAGAGCGACGGCACTAGACGGCACCGAGCCTAACAGAAGTCGCGCGGTGAGATGATACAGGCCGCACGGAATCGCGCAGTAGCCCCTACCAGGCACGCAAGGTATACTCACTCGTATACGTACAGGGGTCCTCATCTCTGAGAAGGGCCCCTTTTTTTGTGGGTGCTGCCGGTGGTTGTTGTACTGCAAGAACAAGTGAACAGTTCCCACGCCGTTGTTTGTGTCCGACGATGCCCTGAGTAAAAATAAAACTTCGCGTTCGCGGCGATCTTCATACTTTTATTTGTTGCTTTACAGCAGCAGTATATACCCCTCCCTGCATATCTATCAGACAAAAACTGACATATTCCCCCCCCCAACTGTCCAAGTTTCCCCCCCAACTACGGCCGGCCGTGCCATGCATGAAAATGAGTACACCCCCTCCCCCAAGCACTACTACACCACACAGTAGTGAAGAAGAATCGAACGAAACCCCGCTGTGTCCAAACAAATGGCCAGGTGAAAACTGCTGCACGCATGTTTCAATGTGCAGAGGAAGGTTGTGCGGGGTTGTTGTGGTCTATATTGCTATTATTCTAACGGCCGGCCGTACTGTACCAAGGATAAAGTCGCTAACTCTGTATAGTATTCTCGTATAGCTCTCTTCTTGTACCATCTTCACCCCTCCCCCCCAAAATATTATTACTACTATTAGTACTAAAGCACCGTTATATTGTGCCCCCTGCCCATGACGGACCCTGTCATCTCCTACCACGAGGAGAGGGCCAAGTCCTCCCCCCCAAGTACTACGGAAGAAGAAATCGAACAGAAGCCGGCCTGTCCAAACGGATGGCAAGGTTATAACTGCTGCATCATACAACTTATTTCCGCGTAAATCGTAATATATATATGTATATGTATGTATATTTATGGCGCTGAAAAAAGCAATGTGTTTGTATACCGCCGGTATATATTAATAGTAGCCTATCACCAGCAGAATCCCACACTGACTGTCAAATTTTGAACAGTGTCTAAAATCTGGTTTGTCTGAGCCCTCGGAAAATAAATACATTGAAGGTTGCAGGGCTTTCTTCGGTAATTTTACCGCGGTCTTTGGAAACGCGATGAATCAACCATAACAGAGCTACCAGTGACGA
>JAYJME010002491.1:0-13612 GCA_036873775.1 Costaria costata | reverse complement strand
GGGCGTACTCATTCTTTGCTTGCCTTAGTCATTTGACCATTACCCACGCATCCCATTCGAGACGGAGCACCATTTCTAGTCCTAATAGAGACACCTCCAACAGTTCGGCGCTCGTTACGCGGATTCCATATATAACAAAGAAACGTTTTGCAAATCCTATCCCCTTCCTGTTTTGCCGCCTGTGACCACCATCTATCTCCCAGAATAGCGATCGTTTTCTCGCTACTATCTAGTCCACCAAACTTCTCCATGTCACGTTCATCTATCTTCCTCATCTCCTCTTTTAACCCATCCCGTTCCTCCTTGTACATTCCACATTCTGCGACTATGTGAACTCTACGCTCTATTGCTCTTCCACAAAGGCATATCTGTTTATCTACTTCCTCTTCCTCCCGGCTACTGGTATATCTACTTATTCGTTGTGGCAGGTCCAGGTCCCCTAAACGAAAGCGCAGGTTGAGCTTTTTCGCGAAGTCCATTGAGCCATGCAAATACGTTTTAATTCATATGCCTTCTATTAACCCCCCGTATATCTCAAAGTGTTCCTCCCCTTTCACCTTCTTTCTTAGCGCTAGCTTTTCTCTCCTTTCTATCCTTTCTTTGACTTCTGTTATGTACCCCGCGAACTTCTCTACAGCCACCAAATCCTCTTGGTTTCCTCCTATATTCTTCCATACTTTCCCGACTGCGCTATCCCACATTATTCCAGCTCGACCTTTGGTTACTTTCTCCAGTACTGCTCTATCAGCTATGGCTGGCAACCTCATATTTGGCATTTTATTTTAATATGTATTGTCATTTCCACTTGCGCATGTCTCTATTTGTCTTAAGTGGGTACATTCCCGGTTCTGTTCTCAATTCGGTGTTCTCGCCGCATCCTACTACTCGTTTAGCTGCTGGCATCTGTACTGTCTCCATCTGTTTTACGAACTTCGTGTTTCCTTCACACACTTCTCCTGCATATTCCAGCTTTGGTATAATCACATTCATCAGGATACATCTCTTAAATATAGTGTCAAGGTGCGAGTCTGTTAGGATCGCTTCCATCTTGCGTATGTGTGTATTACCCTTTCCTATTACTGTTTTGATGTGTGCATCCCAAGAGCAGTCTTTTGATCTCTCTACGCCAAGGTACGTATACTGGTCCACGATCGGTAATTTTTATTCTCCCCACTTCCACTTAAAAGTTGCTGGACTCTTCTTATCTTCGTTGCATACAACTACTGCGCACGTTTTTACGTTCGCCGTCACTCTCCACTTCCTAGTGTACTCTAGTGCCTTCTTTATTTGTTTATGATACGGGGGGGGGGGTGACTTTCGGTCAATTGTTTTCAGCCGTTGAGAGCCATCCGGAAGATTGACTAACTTATGTTTCTGCGGTGTTCATGTTTATCTTTATGGCTTCGCAAACTGAACCGCCCGGGAATAGCTTGGCGTGCTCAGCGAAAACAACGATGTAAAAAAGCCTCATTTTGACAGAGGTAATGACTCACGCTTCCGTGTAGCCTAAACACGGTGGAAGAAATGAGGGTACCCATCACAAGTCTTAAACAATGAAATATTTTTGGAAAAAGCTGTAAAAATGTCTGATGCTACGACAGCCCCCACCCGAAACCAGCGATTTTCCTTAACGAGCTTTTACTGGCTGCTCGACCCGAAGAAAGATGCCATCAAAAATATATCTTTACATGTTGCCTTGTTTGCAAAGGGCCATCGAACGATGCTGTCGGGGTGGCCAGGGGCATCGTATTTCAGGAGATACGGCCTGGACCTGATTTCGAAACCGGCGATTTCGTTCTATTAATGTTGGGGGGGCTATCGTGTGTGTGTTCTTCATATTAAACCGTTCTTCTACTCGTCGACATCCAGCAGACCCATTTTCCGTTGCTGATTCTTCACCCTAAGAGAAACACGCATCGTAGAACGACTCAAATATATATACTTCGTATATATATAAATATCGGGTAGTTCGTAAGTTTAGGATGCTCGTAAGACCGTAAAATATTCGCCCGAAATGGGCTACCTTAATCGAAACACACGTGTCGCAAACCGGGGGTGGGCGGTGTAGATATGTTCCCCCGTGGCCGTTATTTGGGTACCGCGTAAGTTCGCCTTTCTAAGGTATCACAGGGCAGCGTTTCCTGAAGAGGGATTCACATGGGAGTGTTACCTGGGTGACATGAAAAAATCGATCTTGTTGCATTTGTTTTGCTTTTCATGTGAAGGTTCAACGAATGGGACCGTTGATGGGAGCAGTGCTTCCGGAGAACATTGGGCCGCAGTCAAGCTGGACGCAGACGGCACAGTCGTATGGGAGTGGGAGGTACGTGCAAAAAGAGGCCCTTGTACTTGTATGTGCCAGACAAAATATACCTGGTACGCATGATGGCGTGTACTCCGGACCCATTCTACGATAGAGGTGCACCCTTTTTTTCCTGAGGCTCTTCCCTTTAGAAGCTCCGTATCACACCCGGAAACTGTTTTTGAGTAAATTGGAAGGGCAGCCCGATGAGCAAACCCATGGACTAGGCATTAAAAAAAACAGATTGCTAAACCAGATCGACATTCGGACGATTTTGGGTTAAGGAGCCCCGTTATCCAGAAACAAACATTCCAAGATGTGCAACCTCTATCGTAGCATGCGTCTCCGCTAGTAGTGGATGGGTTCGAGATTTGGGGTCAAAAGGTATTCAAACACGCTGGGATACAAATTTACAGCAAGCAAAACCGATTGTCTAAGTTTAAAACCCCTTTGGAGCCGGAAACAGTTTGTGGGGACAAACCTAGTCGGAAATAGTGTGGGATACTTTTGTGGGGTAGTAAAAGGGATAAGAACAGAATACTGGGTGTCGAATGTTGGATATGTGGTTGGAACATATTCAATTTACAACTAAGTGTAAACCCAAGAAACGAGCAACCAACGAAACAAAATATAACTTATCAAGCCGCTTCCTGTATACCAGACCCCACAGAATAACGGCTGCGCAGGCTGCTTCCTGCATCTGCTACGGGGATCAGATATGTCGGAGGCGGGGTGTTGTCCACTGCCGTTACCGGCAAGGTTGGAACAAGTGCTACCGATGGGTACGAACGCCTCAGTCAAGTAACGCGGCGAGACAATGTTTGTTTTGTGACCACTCGTGTACGTACGTAGCTCCCTCGCCATAAGGGACAACAGCACTGGATGGGCAGACCTCATCCAATACTTGACGGCTCGCCCTGAAATACGCGAGAGGGGTTTCCTCATGTCTTGGCGCCTCTAACGAGACCAAACGCGTTGGGATCGCCGAACTTCGTGTCGTGGAAAATTGTTTTTAGCAAGCGGACATACATACGGATATTTAGAGATTCGGCTCACGCTGTAAATGTAAAATACTGATGTGATTTTGGTGCAATAGGCGCGTGCTACGATAGAGGTTGCACTTTTTGGCTGTTTTTGTTTCTGAATGAACGGGCTTCTTAAACCAAAATGGTCGAAATATCATTCTTGTTATGCAAGACGATTTTTTGGTATACCTACTCCATGGATTGGTTCATTGGGCTGCCCTTCCAGTTTACTCAAAAACAGTTTCTGGGTGTGGTATGGAGCTCCTAAAGTGAGGAGCCTCAGAAATAAATTGGTATCGTAGATGGCTCAATAGGTACTCTGACGACTCTAGGAAGAGGATTATTTAAAGCCTCATTATATTTTGTATATGCAGTACCCGTAAGGTGGCACACTTCCGTTTTCCTCGTTACATACGGTACTAGACCACGACAGAAGTTGTATACCACTACATCGTAGTATGCTGCTCCTATAATAGTACAACACGGGGTAGAATAGTTCTGCCTACTGCTGCCAGGAGTACTACAGGCTGTATTATCGTACCTGTGGTACGAAGTGTTACTCCGAACCTGCACTGGGTTGTCTGTGCAGCAGTATGATACCGCACTACTTTCAAACCTGGTTAAGTTTAATAGCAGTCAACTGTGAAATCCAAAGTTTAGTCCAAGCTCCACTTCGCAACCGGCTTGTGCAAAATCGATCGTGCGTGCTACGAATAGGGAGTGAATAACCTCGTGAAGGATTTTATCGGCCCGTACTGCTACCGTACCACTGCTATTAGGCTGATACCCATTGCTGCTACACCTTAAGGCTTCACAAGTACACAGCTAGTACATCCTACGGGTATTATGTGCGGCAGTGGCTTCCATTCCGGCTGCATGCCGGTTGGCATTTCGACTACCTCGTTTCATACCGCACAAATCAGCAGGTGTATGGAAAACACCCTACAGACGGCATGATATTGAGCAAAAGCACATACTTCCTGTGTAGGATTCATAATATCTTACTCTAGGTAACACTACTGTAGGTCAGGTTATTATGCCTATTCTCTTAGGGTTTCAATTGTGGATAACTACAGTAGTCTTTACATCTATAGCATAGCAAGCGCGAAATCATCAAAGGCCACATCACACATCACACATCCTCCTATATATACTGCCGTGCCTTAGTCCTGAATCGTGCTCGTACACATACCCGCTACCACATATCTCAAAAAGAAAGTGACGTGCCGTACGCCGTACACACGAGTTAGACTGGCCGTAAGGGTAGGCGTTGGGTAGAAGAATGGCCCAAGCATGGGAAAGCCCGTTGTGCGAATTAACCAAAACAAAACATAGCATACGAACATGTGTTTGCCATAAATATGGTGGAGTAAAGGTGGACCCTATCAAAGATGTAGCGGTCGGTCGTCTAAATCGTTCTGGGGTTCCTTCGTAAGTACGGGTGTGATGTATGCGGTGGTCGGGGTGGAAGAGGGGTGGATGGGAATCGGATATTTACGCCCTTAATGTCCTTCAACATGCACTACACGCACGACGATCACGTGAAGCGCACAATATGTTTCAACCCACTCTATCATGCACCATGCATGCTTATCCATATCGATTTGTTTTCGCTGTCTTGAATATATTTGTCGTTTGCATCATGATTGACAGGCCCTGGGTACCAGCTATACCGCTGACAAAATCACGGCAGCTGTGATGGGCCAGGATGGATCTGTCGTTTTTACAGGCTACATCGAACGAGACTTCCATGTGGTCAAGCTTGATTTTGATGGAAGATTGGTGTGGCATTTCGAGGTACCGGAATTTGTTTCTGCCCCACTCGCGGCGTGGTCCCACAACCGTGTTTAAGAACCGTGGAATCATTAACCCTTTTAATAGCGCAAAACTGTATCCTACACTGTGGCTAAGTAATTTTGTCCCAATACACCGTTTCCGGCTCTAACGTGGTTACAGCGTTTGGGGTGCTGTGATATGTAACCTGCTGCTGTACTGATACATTAGAAATGCCTATGATTTATTTCTGGAGCTCGATAATGACGACAGGCTATATTGGCAGTTTGAGGCGTAAAGTCCATATACGAAGTACTGTATGTTTCAGCCATACGACCCCATCACAGTACAGACAACACTTTGCATCCTTGCATATTGGTTTTAGTGGTATGTACTGTATTGCTTGTAGCCCAGACAGCCTCCATTGTTGTCAGGATATTTATCTATGGGCACCTGCAAGCGCGCCACCCTCACGCGTAGGTATAATATATATCGAGCCATACAAAGGGCGTGTAATCCGCTATGCCCGAGTTCCTAAACAACCGCGATTATTTTATGGTAGTAAACGCCCAGGAGCGTAAATTATACCAAACACGAACACCATCCCGAGTAAAACCGCTCTCGTTAAGTATAAGCGAAGCACGCTCAAACCACACAGTAAAACCTCCTCCATCACAGCATTGGGGTAGCCGCCTCCGGTCGGTGCGGGCCAGTACTGTGAGTGAGAAGAATGCAACTGCTTCCGAAACAAGCAAATCTATGTATTACACAGACATTGCTATATGGGTAGGTATATGTGCTGTGCAACAAGAATACAGACATCATCGCGAGAGAAAACATAACTCATCACTTTTCGACAGTCAGACCCCTACCCTTAGTTGCCACGCAGACACTCGAACGAGTATGCTCTGCGTGTAGAGGGTTGTAGCGTGGGTATCAGCTTGTGCAGATGCGTCCGTGTTGATGCTGAGCTCGCTTACCGATAACTACATAAACTACAACCCAGACTGTTTTGTATCGATAGCGTAAACGATCAGTCAGGCCAAGTGGCTGCCTTTCGGCCCCACTTAATACACAAGTTGAAATCTCGGAGGGTAAACCCGACGGAGGGATCCGCGCTCTGTCACCCACGACGTGAGCGCGGTAATGGCCGCCAGCTGATCTTTCCACTTCGTCGCCGCTTCGCCAGGACGTCGAAAGCGGTCGCAAGAGTTGGTGTGGTCCTCAGTACCTTTATCGGTGCTCTGTGCCATGTCGGAGCTGCCGCGGGGCGACAAAACAAACACGTGCTGTTGTACTCCTGTTGCTTTGTGTGCGTTGTTTTGTTCGTTTGTATACGCCCAGGCGGGCGACAAGAGCATCCGTATGTACCCACAGCACACCACGGCCCAACAGTAAACACCGCGGGGTGCTGTTTAACGCCTGCACATTCCCAACTCCAGGGGCCTCGTTTCACCGGCATTTTTTATTATAACGGACGTTCGTAACATATGGCCTATCCTGCTGCCATGCGGTAAAGCCAAGTGAAATCAAGCAGCAATTGTTTGGGGTGTCTACAGTTTCCTTGGGCGGACATAGTGTGATAAGTTTAGAGCCGCTGTTGAACAGGGTGCGCGGTTACATGCACGGTCACACCATGATCGTTGATAAGAGGCTGTACAAACAATTGTTCTCACCCCATATCAAAACTCACAACACACAGGAGTCGTGCCGTCGATGTCACAGACCCCACATAATGAACAACCTCTCATCCGTAATGCTTTGTCGCGGGTTGCACATACACATGAACCGAGCCTTCTGCCGTCGAAGGATTCGGGGGGCACGACAAACAGCCGATTGTGCATCAGCAGGCGCGTCGACCAGAACAAGAATCCCTCGTCAAATAATACAAACCCCAAATACCCGCAGATAACACTGCAGTATCGACCACCAAATACCACAAACACACGGTATACTCTTGCCCCTGTGTTCTGTGTTTTTCCAGGATGCGGGGGGAACTAAGGCCCTGCCAAGGCAGGGGTTGTGCTTAAGACCCTAACTGTTTCGCACATGCGGGATATCTCATCGTTTTGAGATACCTACTGTAGCACCTCTGGATCTGATGGGTATCTCGCAATATATTTGGTCAGATACAGAGTCCATTGCATGTTTAATCACCCATACCGTACGACGCATCTCATCGTTGGTTGTTGGGTGAACTATAGGTAGAGCTCCGCAGGCCATGAGCCCCTTAAATTGCATGTGCTTCCCCTTCCGTAGGGCGCGCCTAAATCCTAGCCTGCACCCAAACTACTCGTACACCTGCTACCGAGGCGTCACAACAGTGAAAATATGCCGCAACCTCGTCAGTACAAGTACTGTAGTTCCGGTCCACATTGCAGGTTGACTATAACCCACTTCTCGCCCACGATTGCCAACCAGGACGACAGTGGTAGGTCAGATAGTGCTTCTGGGATAGCTATGGGGGATGACGGCTCCGTGGTGGTGGTGGGGACAACACACGGCGAATGGAACATACCAAACCTTGGACCAGGTGACATGGCCGGCTTGGACGCCAACGGGACGCTGCTGTGGAAGTGGCAGGTGGCTTTAAAGAGCGGTATAGACAAATCGTATTGCGTAAGCAGCAGCACTTGGCCATGTGATCGAGGAAGACATTGAAGCACATATGCCAAGTTCGCAGTTTAATCATTACATTCGTTAAACCGATGCGATAGCTATTAGCATCGCTCTAATAAATCGAGTACTTGTAACCGGTCGCGATTTGTGCGAAACATTATGCATGAAACGGGAGAGTCACGCTTGGGGCACGGGGAACATATACTACTGCCTAAGAACTACTGTGTGGGATTTTGCTGCCATGGTGCTTCTGCGTACCAATGGAGATCGATAGTGGCTAGTTTTTACGTTCGGTACTCAATTCTTCTAGTGTAGATATGCAAGTTACACCCCTAGCACGACGAAACCTTGAAATGCCACTACAAGCACGACAAACATGGAGTGGATCGCATGCTCATGTTTTCTCGACTCCCCCTCAAATGTCGGGACACAATCGACACACGCCGCAAACCCGCTTAATGTCGAACAAAGCACTCGAAGTACAGATACCAACACGCTTGAAGAAACTTTCTTGAAGGTCATTGGGCCAACATCCGCTAGTGGTGGCATTAGCTCTTTAACCAAGTGTGCATGTTTTCCTGTCGGAGACCGCTTGAGTATGGTTTGTATTTTGATCTGCACGTACACCACAGTCGATACATACGATGGGGGCGGTACGTTAGTTTTCCATAATAACGTCTGACGTGCGTATATCCTCCATTCAGTGCAGTGCTATATCCGAAAAATCCCGGTTTTCTGTGGCCGCAGTGTTCGACAAAAATACCATGATATGTTTCACCGGGTTAAACGAAATATACTCTTCAAGGTCAGTGTTTGGAATACGTGGAATACTTCTACCGTTCCTCAAGCTCGAAAATACATGCACGTTCCAGGTACACCTACGGTGCCATGTATTCGACGCCAAACACCTGTTCCTCGGACGCTGTATCGGCGCAACCTATATAACACGGACATCAATAAAAAACCTCTCGCGACCCTAATTTCGGTAGGAGTTCTGACCGAGCACCAAATGTTCAGGTCCCAAGGCGCTGTTGTCCATTTCGCCGACATGTAGACTCAAAAAGTATAAACACATCTGCCGTTCATGGGGTGGGCTCGGGTTCACCACTGATGTTAAGGCATTCACGCTGCTGCTACTGGAGCCCGGTTGTTTTTGTGCAACAAACCGAGACATGGTGCAGGGCATGTCGGTGTGCCTTGGATTTCGTTATACGCGTAAGTATCTTTTAGATTGTCCAGTGCGTGTGGCGCCACGTGGTCACCTGCAAAACCCCACGATGCATTCGAGCCGTGTTAAACATGTTATCGTGCGAGCTGAATCTCAAAGAGATTCGCTACCGTACTTCGATCAAGGTTGAAGGCTGGAATATTCGGCACATCGACACGGCAACGATGGAAATCCCCCTTTCTCTAAACCCCCGGGGGGTATTCGCTCTTAATATTCAAAGGTTTCGAGCATTCGTCGTCCTTGAGATAGTTGATAGGGTGGGTACATATTCACTGGTTCGTAAATTGAGATTTCTTCGCTGCAAGACGCGCCAAGTGGTGTACACGGGATTCGTTCGTCTCTCGACAAACACCAGGGTAACCAGGAACCTCGGGATGAGCGGTGCGATGTACTTCGCCCATAACACAGATATTGATCTGAATCCTCACGCTGGCGTCGTCGGGAACGTGTCGAGCGTTTCCGTGACATCCAACGTATGTATGTGTGTGCATTAATAGTTATCATACTATACTATTATAGCTAGAGTGTCGACCGTTTCTTCAAACGGTATTTGTCTTCAACCGAGTATGTAACAAAACACCTCATGCGACGAAATATGTAGAGCACCACAAGCTACAGGATCTACGGCAAAGGTCTAACTGTATCACCGTCGACTGTCAATGTGCTTGTTTGAACGGAGTAGGGTCTGTATCGACGTCGCCCATGCCTTTCTGTGACATAGCGGGGCGTCTCCGTTGTGTGCAGATGTGGACATGTGCATCGGTTTGTCAAGATTCCATTTCTGATGTTACAGTATGAGAAAGAATAAAACAGCCAGCGACTGTCGTTTTCTTAAAGAGAAATATAGTTCTTACTTGCGAGTATCCCAAAAGACCCTATATCGTACTACGTTGTGTGATATGGTGAGATACCAAGATGGGATGCAGGCAGACCAAGTTGGCTGGGAGGTAGACCCTTTTAAGACCTTATTTTGTTGATTGACTTGGCAAGTGTGAGGAGCTTGGGGGAGGAGATCCAAGAGTGAGAGGGGTGGGGCTTCGTAGGCAACAACCAAGGTCCACCCTCTCGCAGGCTCTGTTCAGGAATACTCCACTATCTGGTATTACGACAAACACTCCTACGCCTAGAGATATTTCTTCGGGTGCAAGAAAGGCTCACACCTTACGGACTAACTTAGGCCAAAGAACATTCCATACCGATAGGAATGTTCTTATGGAATATATGTTTATCCACAGAATAATCCGTCGATAGGAATATTCTTGCTATACCTACGTAAGGACTAATGTTCCCAAAGTAACAATCCCTAGATAGAAAGGATTGTTCTTATAGCACCATCTTACTCGACTTCTACGAACCATAAACTGCTATTAGTGATGCTCCATCACAGTAGCCCACCCTGAATAGTCGTATATGCAGACTAACCGATGGTCGAGGGATGATATTGACGATATTCACGAAAGTGGATACAAATAAACGAGTATCATACCTGAAGCGTACAATGACCTTCGTCCCTTTTTGTTTTGAGCGACTGTCGTTTTCTTCAAGGGCGATAAATTGTCTGAGAGCGAACAAAGAAAGGCAAAAGTATACGACTATGTGGTATCATACGTGCATATTTCGTACCAAGACTTCTTCTGCTGTCAAGAACCAAAAGCAACTATTAATAGTACTGTACAAAAATATATTTGCAATAGAGTACACAGCAGAAATACGAGGTATTCATGTACTGATGAAGTATACGAGAAATTACAAATTGCCACCGATTGTCGTGTTTTCGAATGTTCAAGAACGTAGGGTGTAGCAGTCCTACGCTTAGTAGTGTTTCTGCACCAGTACCGTTGGATTATAGTGACACAACGCGGAGTACAGCAGGCGGGAAGCTTGTCATGGGTAGAAAGACAACTTTACCTCATCTCAACAGATCTTCAGCAATAGAGCACGTATGATGCACAGAACATATAATAATAGGAGGGGTTCAGGGCAGGTCGATAGAGGATACAGGGGGTCGGGGACAGTAAACTATTACCTAGTTATTTCGGAATTAGAAATAAAGCCGGCCGCTTCTTTCTAGAGATAAAAATCGTGTGGCTACGTCACAAATAGGACTCGTATCATAACACGTAGATCTGACTTAATACGTACGACCAACCGATAATCGACCAAAAACGCTTTGCATGTTATTTTCTTCGCTCGGACATTATCACGAGTATCATAAATAAATCACGATCAGTCATCAAGCCAACCTATATTTTTCTATTGCGCTGCATGAACAGGAAGCATTACGAGTTGCAATGTAGAACAACAACAACAGCAGCAGTAGCAAGCTACTCTGCAGCACGAACAGCAATTGCAGGGCAGGACAACAGCAGGATATCGTATGTATGTAGAGCTGTTACTTCCCTGCTGTTGTACAGCAACAAAGCAAACTGTATGTAGAGCTGCTGTTACAAGCTCTACAGCAATAGAGCAAGCTATACGAGTAGACAACAGATGCAGGCGTTCCAGGCGGGTCAACTTCACTCGTTGTACGTATTCATTTGGAAATGCGTGTTTTGCATGTATGGAAGAAGTTATCCCATCTGCTACTAGCTAGCCAATCAGATGAGTACGGCTGATTTGGTACTTGGATAGCCTGTATCACCTTGGACCAGTTTGGTATCGCTGACTCGGGAGTCGAGCACGCCGCGAGGCAGGGTGAGCGATACAGATTCAAGGGGGATACAACAGACTGGTTTGGATTGGCGGGTTTAGATTCAGGCTTCGGGTTCGGGCTAAGTGGTGTCAGCGGCGCCCGTTTGAAGTTTGAATGCTGAGCCAGCAGAGGTTCTCGCAAGCCAGACATTCACGAATTATTGGTAGATGTTCCACTTTTTTTATCGCGACGGCACCACGTACATTTATACATGCCAACAACGCCGCACTTATCATACATACTTCGTGGCTCGAGCTTGCCCGGCCGAGTATGCAGGCTGGACCCACCCTCGAGGGGAAACACCTTCTCGCAACTGAGCCAGCCGCGTATAGGCAACAACAGGTGGGCCAGGTTGCTGGTGTTGGTTGCTTCATGGTACCGGGTACCAGGAATATATATATGTTTCATCTCGTTCAACTTGTAATAATGTACCACAGGTACAGTACGTACGTTTAATACATAATACCGGTATACGGTACCTGGTACTCTCGATATACTTACAAGAGCTTGTACGCGTACTGCACACATCCCCCGCTCGCTCGCTCGCGCACCCCGAAACCTCGTGCCACGCAGTCGAAGCCCTATTATTTTCGGGTCAGCACGATTCCTGAGGCAAATCTCACGGCTATATACTTGGTTATTGCAGGAGGAGGGCTTCTCTGTACGAGTATGCACTGTAGCGCGCGCCATCGGGAGTCGAGAAATCTCGGCACAGATTCTCGTACTCGTACTTAGCGAGACTCAGAATGCGGGAGAATCCAAAATAGAACCACCGCTACGACTACGAGTACGAATACAGCAGTACCTCGTACCGATTGCTGATTTGATTGATCGTGATGCGGAGCGCCTGTGGGTGCCCAGTATAATAAGCAGCGCCGGCGCAGCACTCTAACTGACTACATTATTATTGATGATGATGTCGTGCAAACCAACTCCACCGAAGTAGCAGCCCTCCGCGCCGTATCGCTCGCCTTGTCGTCACTTATATGTATCGTTCTTCGTCTGCAGTACAGCATAATCAGGCCGCCTTGCTATCTGTTACTGCTTTTGGTTGTCCTAAAAAACCTGGCCCCTCGCCCCTCCAAACGACAGGCACGGCTGTGTATGTCGTGGGAGGGAATAATGCATGGCTTCTCATTGGTTGAAAGTACTGTAGTCTAAAATCAGTTGAAAGCCAAACAGAGTGCGTAGGCATACGACGTATGGCACCCGGATGTACCTTGGGGTACACATAATACGATCGCACAGAAACAGGTGTGATACCGTGTGGTTTAGGCCAATTGGAGCGCTCTCGTGGCGTGTGGGTTTTACCTGTACCTAGAGTGTACCTGCTATTGGCCCTACAGTAATGAGGTGTACCTATTTTAGGCATATTCCATTGAATAATTTATGAGATGCACAATATGTGCGTCTCTCCCTCTCTCTTTGTCGGTAGGGAACCATGACGGCAGCCATTACATCAGCTTGCACGTGCAGCGTCGACGGAGTGTCCGGAGACGCCGACACGAGGTATCAATTTCAGCACTTTTTATTACCCTGCCATGCACTATAATATGCATGTATGTATGCCTTGCTTCGTTCAGGCCCTGTTGTGCTTCGAGTATGTACGGTTTGCCAAGTCGATCGAATATCAATACCACACAGCCCGCTACTGCTGTTGTAGCACATGTTATGATCCGGCTCTCTGGCCGGGTCCTTGCCCCCTGTTGCCGAGTAGTAACCTATACAATCTGCCCACGCGTACATGTATATGGCGCTTGTTCCAAACGCCGTCTCCGGAAAATTTTGTTTTGTCGCGGCAAGGCAATATTTTCGGCACAGCACACTCGCACGGGTGCTCAACCTTGGAAAAGGCGAAACTACGGTATAGGATTATTCACTACGGTATTGTCTACGTACATGAAATCGAGGGGTTCGAATTTGTCGAGCGGGGGGGGGGGGGGGGGCGGCCGCGTTGCCACGCAGGGGAGTAA
>JAYJME010002490.1:0-13613 GCA_036873775.1 Costaria costata | reverse complement strand
TCTTGGTACCCCCATTACTTTTCACTTACTCTTTTATGTTCACTTTCCACCTTTTATGGAGGGCGGGGCCGCCGATAAGCGGCCCCGCCCGATCCTTGTATAGTATACTTTCGTGTATAGGATTTGCCTGAGCCTACGGAACCGAATGTGTCCTCTCAGATGGCAACATAGTATATTCACGTTCCGCAAACAACCTACCCTTACGACGGGGACATACTTATACACAAAGTAACGCCTAGCGTTCGAGAAGGACTCGTCCCACCTTCGCGCGCAAGTCCCTCGATCTGGCACCTTTATTGAGTTGCTTCGCCGCGTTGCGTCCCTCGTTCTCCTTTGTTGTGGTGATCACCCACGACCTGGCCGTGATACTATTTTCCACCGCGACCCCGTGGTATTTGCCCCTGATTTGTTTCGCCACTTCGCTGATTGCGTAGCCGTTCTCGATGGCAATCGCCATGATCACATACTATATCCAGACGAGCCCATCTGGTGTTACAACAAACCCTGCTGTGCATGCTCTTGATTGCCTACATAATCGGAAGCGTCGTTGACGCTCGTTATTATGTATACACCTGGTTCTCGGAACACACGATATGGGGTGCACCCTCCAAGCTCGTCGTGCGTACATAGTAGTATCCGTTACCGATATCGGATACCCGGTACTCACTTTCCTGTATGTAATCATTCACTGGACAATGCAATCGACGCTCTAAACAGTCTCTTGCTTCGGTCATAGACGAGGTAAAAATATACAGATATATATCGTCGGTCACAGTCGGACTACTGAGGTTATATTTTTGTCACCACTTGTTCACGTAAGGTAGGCTGCAGGACCAACCAAGTAAATTACTTGCATTGCTTCATCTTGACCATTTTGCTTCCTCGACGCAAATGTTTTCGCCGTCAGCAAAGGGGTGGGGTGAGTACAGGGTAATGGCGCTCTGAGCCGCACCAATATACGCCATCTCATTTCCATACGACAACATATTCCATTGAACATCGGCAGGGGAAAGTGCTGTTACAGCGTAAATAGGTGACGTGAACAGTGCTGCCACCCGAGAGTGCACCGCAAAACCCCACTTAGACCGCAGCACAGAGGTTTCTTGATATTTCCAAGGGTATTGGTCGCACAGATGATGGACTGTTCCTAAAAGATGTATGTATACCGCCAACGCAAGACAATGTTTGTTTTCCGTTCGTCAGCCATGACGATGTCCGAACTACCCTGGCCTTTGTTGAGTTTCCAAGAAACCCCTAGCATGTTGCTGCATTGGTCAGCCATGGCGGTTTCCGTGCAATTCGTACGTTACCTTCAACAATGTACGGTTGCAATGGGTTTTCGATACTCACTGTCGGGACATGTACGGTGGGGTTGCATAACCGTGCAACGTCCGCCACTACTTTCATAGGGAGTTCGTGATAGCCTGACTGCCGGTGACGGCCAAGGTGCGATGTTTTCTTCTGTGCATTTAACTTGAGGGAACGACGAATCCTTGGGCGTGTTGTCCGTTTTCGGTAGGCAAACATGATGGGGTAACACAAACGGTATATGTCGTTGTAGATTAATACCGGGTATGCCACTAATAGCGCACCAGCTAATAATATCAACATGCATGCTCAACGAGCACCGAGGAATAACTATCAAAATGCATGCCCACTCGTGCTCACACAGGCGTCATGGCACGTTCACTCGTTGCCCCTCATGATTTTCGTGCATGTTCGTTTCCTTGTCAAACAACTGCATGCCTCACTACCAAACGTCTCGACGTGTGTGCACGTATGCTTGACGTTTGCTGACGTATGGGCGTATGCTCAAAACTGTCATTCATGTATTCTGCCACGGCGCTTGGCTTGTTTGTGCCCTGTGTTCGCGTCACTCGTGCTCGCATTATCGCCTGCCGCACCACATCGCGTCCACTCGTTATCACGTAGGTAAATTATATTGCTGTATAGGTTCCCGACTACCGCCGCCGCGTTCCGCCTGCTTGCGTCCTGTATGCCCATTGCTCGCGCCCGCACGCTCGCTCGGCGTTGGTAAACAGACGTCTGCCCGCTGCTCATTTTTTTGTCATCCATGCCTGAAGGTTCAAATGCTTGCCTGCCTCACGACCAAATGTATGCTTCTCGTTATCGTTTGCACATATAAATTTGCATGTATAGTTGACGCCGGCATGTACCATATGTCTGTTGCCATCATGCTCCGCCTTCTCGGGTCTGGTCTGCCCGTTGCTCGTGCAAGCTGCTCGATCGCCGGTCACCATTGCGCGTCTGTTATTTGCTCATGAACCGGTGTTACTGTTGCCTTGATGTTTATTAGACAAATATACTATTAACCATAACAGTGCTGTCAATGTGGAGACCTATTGCTGCTACAGCATTCCCTTTTGCGTTCCGTGTGTCGCATGCAGGACTCCACGCCCTTTCACCTACAACTGGCCCACCTTCGCCATGTGTTTGTACACGAGTACGCAGAGGCTGGCTGGGGACGATACTTGGACCTGGAAAAAGTGTCCACCGCCGCGTCTCCGGCGTATGCTTTGTCCGCAAAGCAGTTAATGGAGCGGACGATGCATGGGTCTAGGAACACCGAGGTCGTCGCCAGGATGGGGATGGATAGCTGGGAGACCAATAGTGGGAATCATCAGTTAGCCCAAACGCCGTGTCGTTCTTCGAGCGTTCTGGGGAGGAACACGAATACTGGAGCAGCGCAGCTGATCAAACAGCGGGCGTCAAGAAGATCAGCAGCACCTGTGGTCCAACCTGGGGGGGTAGAGACACCTGCTTGCAACCTGCAAGGAAAGAGGGTTTTCACGATCGTCCGTGTACATATGGGAGCCGTTCGCTGAAACGGTCGATGGGTTTGGGGAATGGGGGAGAGTATCCGGAGTCACAGACGCTCGGACGGCTCGACTAACGTTTTCGTCGAATTGACGGCACTCTGGGGGGGTGTTAAGGCGCTGAGGCGACTCGGTACTACAAATACGGTGATATGTCGTAGCTACCTCTACAGCTATGCGCGGAGGGCCTAGAGTATGAGTGGGGACCAAGTAGTTAGGTACTCCCCGCTGCACTCTACGAGGAAAGGAACGTCTATGAACCGTTATCTGAGGTTTTCCAAAGATTCTGGTGGTGTATAGACACGGGACCAGCCTCTTTGGAGTAGGTCATCAACACCTTCGTGTCTATTCGATACGGGCCGCAAGAAGGAAAGAAACCTGAACCAATGTCGGTCACGTATCACTGATATGTGATTGTATATCACACGCATTGCATGCACAATGTATCCTATCGTATGGTGAATGCTCGAATACCCGCTTTGTACTATCTTGGGCCTCGGTAAGGCTGTATTTCGAGAACTGGAGTTGACCCTCCCGAGCACAGGGTACCAACGTATATGAACAACGAGGAACAGGAGACGCTGTAAGTGCTAGCCTACACCTACAACGAGCAGGACTGGACCATATATTAGTGATAGAAATTCCACCTATTGACCAGGTTTAACAATGTGTGCTTGGAGTCTTGGGCAAACCTTATAATCGAAAGTGTGTAGCTACTACAATCAAGTATTCGTTTTGGCCGAAACAATCGTATTGTGTAGGGCAGTTGTTAATGTTGAAAAGTAATTTTTGTTTCTGGCTGGAAACCAATACTGAAATTTAGTCGAATCAAGTCGTTTTGTGTCGGAGCTTGTCTGGTTGGTTTTTAGTTTTGTTACAGACACGCCATAGCCATTAAGTGTGAGGTAGCAGTCAGCGCTGACTGCTATATATCGTAGCTCAGTCGCGGAGTGGTTATGCTGTATCCCTACCATCTCCCCTCCATCCCACGCCCTTGCAAGCTCTCGGCTGCTGTGGGGTCAGCGTAGAACAGAGCATGCATATTATTAACTCGCCTGCGGAGCCTCTCCATAGTGTCTGTACTTTTCAGGCATTAATTGAACATTTTTAAAGAGCCTTTGACATCGGAACCTGCCGTGTGCACTTAAATATGTTCCATGGTTTCATGGTTTCATTGATGGCGGCCCTTACTACGCGGCCTACGGAGCCCCTTTGAATACCGAAATTGATATTGTGGGAGACATACATATGAACTTAACAAATAAGCAGATATTGTGCTTTCTCGATCGGTCGATAGATAGCCAAGTCGTGGGGTTTGTTATTCTTGGTACAAAGTCAATGCAATATATAGACACGAAAGGATTCAAGCAATTAATGCAGTAACGAATACCAAAAACTGAATCTATGTCCAGCAGCAGCTTCCCGCCGCTGCACCAACACCACTGCCCTACGTATACTGTATCGCCATTCAACTTGTACGTCTAGGTACTGGTAGACCTAGCAAAGAAAGAGATTCCGGGCTGTCTGAGCAACCAGGAACCTGGAGGCAACCATGGTGTCGAACTCGGTGAAAGTGGTGAGCCTGCGATGCAGCTACCCGATCCTCTACCGCCTTTTCTGTTTTTGCAGACACGTTTATTTTTCTTTTTGTTTTGGTATTCTTTTCCGTTTGTTCATATTGAAAAATCGCCCAAGAAGTGAAAATACGGTTACAAACAAAAGAAAACTATACGAAAAACGTTCTAACATTTCCCATGTTGGGATGAGAATTCTGGCGTTGGTGGTCAGACACTCTCTCCACAGGTCTCCACGTCGTGAACCTTTATTCTAGATCGGACTAATTGATAGCCTTCGCGCGATGCTGACGAGTGTTATCCATCAGGTCTGTATATCGACAGGATAAGAGTCCATCGAACCTCAAAATCCATCCAATTCCTAACACCAATTCCGCAGAAGAAACCAAGAAGGCATTTTGTTACGAGGGAATGCGAGTTGCTATTTGTGACGTTGGCATTCCGACACTTCCACTTTTCTGTTTTGGTTTTAGTCCTTACCCCTCCCACCCCCTCCCAAACACAGTCACACCGGCTGATCTCCTCAAGTACCCCCCGCCCATTGCCCACCAAGAGCACGTCAGCAGCAGTCATCAAAGCGTGACAGTGTTCCACATCCGTGCTTCGTAAACAAACGTGAGTTGTCTTCGGTCTACGATTGATTATGCTGGTAGTGTCGGAGAGCTTGGTTTACGACCGGTCCGGGTCTGCTGCGTTTCTGGTGCTGGGCTATTGCTGTGTGAGTGCTTAGCCCTGGGTGCGATGTGTAGCCGGTGTGTGAGGCCTGTATACCACGCAGCGCTGGTGTTGCTTCATCGTGTTGCGCGTATGTTGCCGTTACAGATCTTTTTTTGGAAGAGCTGCACAAACCTCGATGTTAAAAACATCTTGTATTTTTTCCTCGTCGATCGAGGCATATCCATCCCCAGTTTCAATTACGAAGCGATCATGAGCGCGCTGGACGAAACGGATGTTAACACTTTGGGTAGGCCCAACAATTTCAGACGAACCGCAGGCGTTAAGCCACTAGTAGATAGGCACCCCGCAGTCGAACCAAAAAGAGGTAGGGCGGGTTCCGCACCTGGAGGCCCTTGCTCGTTTTCTACTCATTGTTATATAACTTATAAAAACCAATCGGGGGATTCGGCCGGAAATAGCCGTTTTACAGTGAATACAATGCTGATAACATTGAAGAGTCGTTGACTCTCCGATGTCAAAATGCTAAGCATTGTTTGTTTGAACCTGAAAATAATCAGGCTCCAATCGACGCAGCTTGGCTTAGGGTTAGGGTTAGGGTTAGGGTTAGGGTTAGAGCAAATCAAACGCTGCTTTCGAGCAGACGTCTGCAAGATAGAGGCAGGTTATCATAACCCTACAGTATTTGTACCTGGTATGTAAGTATTATTTCCGGGTGGTAGGTTGAACCCCAAGTTATTATTGAACGGGTTTTTTTACGTGCTGTTTTACCTTGAAGGTACTGCGGTGCGGTGACGGTTCCGTTCTGTTTTCCGGTTTCCCACCACGGACAAGGTCGAGTTTCAGAGCTCAGTGGCTTGGCGCCAGATATTTGCCAAATATTTCGCGAACAGAGGGAGTATTGTACACCTGACCACCATGTTGTGTTGTGTGAGTTGCTGGATCTTAAAATATGACTCCAGATTCGTGATCCCCACAATCTACTACCCCAATTTAACCCATACTTTTTCCGCACGGCATTGTTTGTTTCCAGTCATTCTAAGCTGGTATCCTCTCCGTCTAGCATGCCCCTCGTTTTCCGTTCAGGAACCATTAAAAACCTCTGAATAGCAATCTTCGGCGTCGATGACCGGAATGCGTTTTTGCTGATTGGGTATTTCGCGTACCGCAGATGACTCTTGACTGGTGCTACGGTATTCTGGTGATGCACCCCTATCTATTTTCGCTACCGCTGCGTTTAGCGTTTACGCCACTCCAGCGAGTGAATCACTACCTCTCTCAAAATATAATATTATTAATTTGGTGCAGCGCACCAATCCGCCCCAAGATGTTGTTGCATATCGCGAAATCAAGAAGCAAGAAAAAAACTCACACTGTAAAAAATAAGGTTGTCAGTTTTCCGAGTGCCTCTTATCGGATGAAAACAAACATCCAAAATATAGGTCCCCCCCCTGCTACTGCTGTAGAACCAGTATTTATTTTGAACAACAACCACCCACCACTCGTCGTTCGACCCTCACCGTAAACTTTGCATTCTTGCAGATTGGGTACACACTGCACATGGCTCTTGAAAAAATGGCACCCACTTGTCGTTCGACCCTCACCATCGAATACATAGTTTAGGGTCACCCACTTGCGGAATCCGCCATGGGCAAGATGAAACACCAATAAATAATGCCTGAAAGGCCAAAACTTGCAAGAAACATGCCTATCTATTTATTGCGTAAGTATGCCTTAAACAACGCCTTAGACATGCCTGGAACCTGTTGAGCTACCCAACGCACATCCCATAAAATTTCAAGTAGTTATGTTTTAAGTGCAACAATTACTTGAACTTAGTGTAGGACGTGCGTTGGCGGGTCCACTGGTTTCACGAATTGAATGTCTAAGGCATCATTCTTTAAGGCAAACTGTACCCCGTGGTATGCATTACGTATATACTAACAGGCCCATTTTAGGCGCGGTTTGGCCTTTCAAGCATTTGAGAGTCAATATGGGTTGTTCCCTATTGCCTCAAGTTGGGAGTTCCAGTCTAACGGAGCTATTTTTGAGTGCCGGTAAGGCTGTTTTGACACACCTTTCGTCGCCTGACGCAAGATAGTAAGTAAGAAACACAAAATAATAACGTCGACACATTGTACGTGCTCTTTCAGTTAAAACGTCATCCAGGCATGTTTTCAGGCCTGCCTGCCTTAAAGGCATGGGCCTACCTTTGAATGTCTTAACAGGAGGACGCGGAACGAAAACATCGCGATATTGCACACCCCCTTGGATGAACTGTTTTGCACGAATGCATCTAAATAAAATGAGAGGGGCACATTCATACGACTGACTGATGATGCTGGGTACCCCAGTTTTCATTGCCAAGCTTATACATAGGCCACTCCGGCGAGTGACTCTCATAACATTTTGTTTTTGTTTACGCCGCCTCATGGGCGCCCCGGAAAGCTTTTTGTTCGACACCTAACTATCCAAAATGGTCAGAATGGAAAAGAAATCGAGGCCCTGCTGTGATCGCTGGACGATTTAGCACAAAACCATTTTTTTCTGAATCTTCCAAAAACCAATCACTTGGTTTTAAATACCGCCTAACAATATTTCCCATGTGGGCGAATATCACTACTAAAATAAATCGAACGCAAAAGAATAGCACGGTTGTCTGGGCTAGTCACTCTTCTTCCAAGTGCTCTGATCGGCTCAAAAACGAATCGCCCAAAGATGCCTCCACTGCCGTACCCTCAGTCACACAGCAGCAGTGTACTAGCACACTGTTCACATTGTTAATAGTATGCGACACAATTCACTTAAGAATTCGGGACCTCGGAATTTCCGGCTCGGTGTTTGGGCAAGGAGCACACTGCTTTCGGCGGCCGTGTTTATCCCTACTTACTTACTACTGGGAAACACCCTGCCGTACGTAGTGATTGAGCCTGGTTCAATTGGTATCGATTTTCACAACCAGGATTCTGCAGAAACGCGCGAGTTTGTGTCAAGTCGTGGTTCTTCGCAGATTGGCACAACCTGTCTCGAGTTGACCGTGGTGGCCACGCTACAGACTAGGGGCACGTATAGACTCGGTGCAGGTGAAGAATCCTGACATTTCCCTAGCACCAAGGGCATATATTATCTGGGCGAAAGGGTTGGTTCCGACCTCCGAAAATATCGTTAAGACCCTCATCTGAGGCCTAGATGACCGTGGCGCTTAAAACCGACCGCCCTGCCCGAACCCTAACCCGAACCCCAACCAGAACCTTGTGCTAGGATGCTGTGGCTTGGAAATAATCTAGGTTGACTCGGCCGGCGTGGATGCTGTACTTGAAAAGACTCTACTAGGTTGATTCGGCGAAATTGAGATGCTGTGGCTTGGAAAAACTCTAGGTTGATTGAGCCGCCTATAAAACACCCCTCAGCCAACCAGAGTGCGTAAATAGCTACCCCAGGCAGATTCGTCTCCAGGCGAAGACGATCCTATAGGTGTTATATTTTGTGCTCTTTGACTGGTTACATATAAGATTACACAAAACACGTAGTACGCGCGGTCGAAGTATCCCACGCAGCTTGCAAAGTTGAGATTCGACGAAATCCTCAATCTCACAGCTGGCGTTTTTTTCTTTTATAATAATACTACAGTACTTCGTGCTACTATATACGTATCATGAAATTATGGACGTGTTATGATACGTTGTGCCGTTTGTGGCGGTGTTAACCTTGTCGGCATGCCATCGTATAAGTGCCTTGTTTTTGTCTTCAGGTGGCATACTCTGTGTTAATAGCTGATGTACGAGTACCTTGAGTTTGTTTTCATACGGGATACTAACTTTCAGTACCTTTTTTTGGTCTTCAGACCTTAAGATTTAGATGCACCTTTGTTTTTCTTCAAACGGCATACTCTGTAATGTACTAACAGCGGTACCTTGTTTTTGTCTTGAGACCTTACTGTAGCTGTACATTGTTTTTCTTCGGACGGCACAGCTACAATTGACAGCATAGTCTAATACCTTTTTTTTTCTTCAAACGGCATGCTAACAGCAGTAGTACCTTATTACAGTAAGGTCTCAATTAACAGCTTAATACCTGTTTGTCTTCAAACGGAATGCTAACAGAAGTAGTACCTTGTTTTTGTCTTCATGCCCCTTGAGACGACACACTACAGTGACAGCATAATACTTTTTTTTGTCTTCAAACGGCGTGCTAACAGCAGTAGTACCTTATTTTCGTCTTCACACCCCCCGCGTCTCCTCTAACTAAGCCATGTTGCTACTCACCACTCGTCGCGTTCATACGTACCGCCTGCCAGTTGCTAGAGGACCCGAAGCTGGCGGCAGACATGGTAAAGCTAGCGATCGCGGATGCTCTCGGCTTCGACGTCACCACGCAGACGGGCGGACCCGATGGATCGGTCTTGCTCGAGATGGACAGGTACCGCTAACGCCGCTCTCCATTTTCCTCCTATTGCGCCGCTTTTTGGTATCGCCAAAAACTAGTACTGCGAAGTTGAGTACCGACGATCGGCGTATCGACGACCTAGATGGGGAGAATTCACAGCCACAGGGTGTGTTTGTGTTTTTTAATAAATATATGAGTAGTATCGTGCATCACCCAGCTTGCAAAGATGAGTTTCTAACAGTCGAACAATGTTTTCCACTCATCTAGATCATCATCTAGATCGTCATCATCTAGATCATCGTCATCTAGATCATCATCATCTAGATCATCTAGATAATCGTTATCTAGATCATCATCTAGGTCATCGTCTAGATCATCTACTTCGAAGTAGATCATCATTTAGATCATCTAGATCATCATCATCTAGATCATCATCTAGATCATCACGTAGATCATCATGATCTAGATCCTAACCTGCCGTTATGAGACGTTTGTGAAGGATCTTGTGAAGAACAGGGTATCTTACGTATGTACGTATGTCTCTTGGAGACGGGGACACAGGGACACAGACAGGGGTCAGCCCTATCGTTTACCGCCTTTTCCTGGGCACCTCCTGCGGGAAACGTCACTGTTGTGTCACCGCCGACACTAGCCCCGCCTCCTACATATACCAGAGCCTTACACGCCCTTTTTCATGAAATGATACTTTTTCATGAAATCAGACTTTTTAATGAAATGAGACGCCTTACCATGAGCCCCTCGTTTTAAGGCGCGACAGGAAGCCGACCGACCTGCAGTGCCCCCTACCTCGTTCGTCCGCGTAGTCAACCCGAACACGACTTGATGTCGTCCACCAAGTTGTTTTGCGATGAGCAAGAAGTGCGTGGATAACGCGTTCGTCTGCCTCGTACCTCTCGTCCGACGGTTCCGAAACTGTCGCATAAGAGGTACGCGGCGAAAACGAACGCGCTCTTCGACCAAGCACTTCTTCTTGCTTTTCCCGACAACTTGGTCGACGGTGCCAAGTCGTTCGGGTTGATGGCGACACTGGAAGCCGACCACAACCGGCAATGCCCCGTACCTCGTTCGTCCGCTTGATCGACCCGAACGACTTGATGTCATCGACGAGGTTATTATCGGGATGAGCAAAAAGTACTTGAATGGCGCGTTCGTCTGCCTCGTACCTCTAGTCCGATGATTGCGGCAAACCATCGGGCGAGAGGTACGCGCTATTCAAGCACTTTTCGCTTATCTCGACAACTTTGGTCGACGACATCAGGTCGTTCGGGTTGATCAAGAAGACTAACGAGGTAGGGGGAATTGCCGGTTGATCGACTTCCCGTGGCATATCACGCTTTGCGTCATGGCTGTCTACAGCTGCGTACAAGCGTACTTGACACAATCACAGCCCGTATAGTTCAGATCCAACGCAGCAAAATGTGCTGTATTATTAGATTGGGTAATGGTCAAAGGGGGGTATACCCCATGGGTTTTCGGCCATTTGGGGGTATATGCACAACGCGCCGTCGCCAGACTGCCCAAACCTGCCTCAAATGCAATTCCGACGAACTGGCGAGATTCCCGAAACCCATGCCGAGCACGCACACTCTTTTTTTTTTCGGGCACGTTCTTGGGCCCAACGGGACAGCGGCGCATGAGGGGCCAAGATTATACCGCCCTTTGACCACATGTTGGGGGGGTAGACCTCCAAAAATCTACTAAATTTTTCCACGACCCCCTTTTGACCACCAGGTATCGCCATGTGGCCAAACTCAATCATACCCCTTTTTGTCCGTTCTGGCACCCTCGAAAACGACTACAGCTATACGTACCTACGTCACCCCCCAACAGCCCGAACAGACCACGGGCGGAACATCCAGAACTTGCGAGCAGTCGCCATCGTTTGTCTCCGATAGGATCTCGGCAGAACTAAATAAAATATTGATAGACGGAATAAAGATATCGGTTCTTCTTAGCAAACATGATGCTGAATGGAGAATCAGAACACCTATACTCGTACGTGTAGGTCGTGGGTTGCTGGGCGCTCGGTGATCGATGCTCCGTACACGAATACACCAGTCCGCCATCGATCGCGTAGCAGAGACACCCACCACGTCGAGTCAATTTGGGCTGGGCTCCGCTTCTGGTGCATGTGCGTTAGCCCCAACGTCGATCACGGTGAGACCCATCGCCAAAGGTGATGTGTTTGTTTCGGCCGGCGGCAGCCAAACACCGAGCTCCGAGCGCCCAGCAACCCACGACCTACACGTAGGAGTATAGGTGTTCTGATTCTCCCATCAGCATCATGTTTGCTAAGAAAAAACGATATCTTTATTCCGTCTATAAATATTTTGTATAGTTCTGCCGAGATGCTATCGGAGACAAACGATGGCGACTGCTCGCAAGTTCTGGATGTTCCGCCCGTGGTCTGTTCGGGCTGTTGGGGGGCGACGTGAGTACGTATAGCTGCAGTTGTTTTTGAGGGTGCCAGAACGGACAAAAAGAGGATTGATTTTGGCCATATAGCGATACCTGGTGGTCAAAAGGGAGTCGTGGATAAGTTTAGTAGATTTTTGGAGGTCTACCCCCCCAACATGTGGTCAAAGGGGGGTATCATCTTGGCCCCTCATGCGCCGCTGTCCCGTTGGGCCCAAGAATGTGCCCGAAAAAAAAAGAAAAGGGTGTGCGTGCTCGGCATGGGCTTCGGGCATCTCGCCAGTGCGTCGGAATTGCATTTGAGGCAGGTTTGGGCACGCGGGAGCGCCTGGCGACGGCGCGTTTTGCCTTTACCCCCAAATGGCCGAAAACTCAGGGGGTATACCCCCCTTTGACCATTACCCTTTTTTTTTCACAAGCAGTGGGGTGTAGTGCTTCCAATCTTGTAGCCCAATTCGCAGTGGTCCACGAGCGCGAGATATGACTGGCCCAGCTCGTACGGTACATCACCCCGACAATGCGGCGGAATATCGCTGAGATGCTCAGCGTCCACACTCCACACACAACCACGGCAGGCATCACGCACCACCCCCTGTAGCATCATGTCAGAGGGTGCAGGCGCCGAGGCTGCCTCCTCACAGGCCAATGGGAGTGCTGCTGCTGCTGCTGCTCCTTCTCCTGCTCCTGCTGCGGCTGCGGATCCCTTGGCAGCAGGAGAGGCCATCGACGAGATGCTGGCAGCAAATGATGGCCAGCAACCCTCCAAAAAACGCAAGTACCCGGAGCCTAGCTTCGCAATCGAAAGGTCTGGGGCAATAGGAGGGAGAGGGAGCTATACCAACGCCTTCAAACTGAAGGCGGCGGCATTCACGAGGGTCCGCTGCGTGGACGGCAACCCGGTGGGAAATAACGGTGCGGCGAAAGTTCTCGGGGTAGCTAGAAAGCGCGTGATCGAGTGGGTGCAGGGGGAGGAAAAGCTCAAGGGGTTGATCGACGCCACGCCCGAGCTATCGCGTGCCAAGTCACTTAACGTTGGAGCTGCAGCTTCGACCGCCGATGTTGACCAGGCCCTGGAGGACTACATCAATGAGCAGCGTAAGCATCACCGCGGCTGTGCAAGCGCGGAGGTCATGAACAAGCTGCTGGAACTCAAGCCTGATGCCCTCGGGGGTCTTCCCGCCGAAGCTAGTCCGAAAGAGGCAGAGGAGTTCAGGGCCAAGTTCAACAACTGGTACCAGCGTTTCCGCAAGCGCCGCGGGTAGTATCCGCCGGCGTACCAGCGTGGGCCAGAAGCTGCCCACAGGACACGAGGGCATGGCGTGGGCGACGGTGACGAAGCTTCGGAAGGCTCTCCTGAAGCGCGCTGGTGAGATCTACGAGGAGCGCCACCCATCCCCCCCTGGCGAGAGCCCCATCAAAGGGGAGGACCTGACTTCCGAGCAGCTGGAGTCGGTGGCCGAGGAGGTTTTCGAAGAACTCGGCAACATGGACCAGATGCCCGTCCAGCACGAGACTGACGCCAAGGATGCTCTCATCAGCACCGGAGATATGTGTGAGTCTTGTCGATACTGCTGCTCTGCTGCTGTTCCGCGTTTGTTGAAATGCTGTACTCGGGATCATATCATATTATACAAGAGCTCCGCTTCGCGGGCGGCTGTCGCCGCCCGCTACGCTCGCGCAAGAAAAGGGGCGGAAGAGGCCCATG
>JAYJME010002489.1:0-13615 GCA_036873775.1 Costaria costata | reverse complement strand
AAGATGCCAAGATGAAAACAACAACCCTTCATGCGGCTATGACGGGGGCGATTGCTGTGTATGCAGCTGTAGCGGTAGCACCTGTGCGACTAACGTTTTCGACTGTTTGGACCCCGATGCCGAAGACGAGTTTTACGAGTGCGAGGCGCCGCCGCCCGCCGCCCTGCCTTGTTCAGCGGAGGTGAGCGGACGTGGGTGGTGGAAGATTCGGCGCAGGCGCAGGCTCTGTCAGCGGCCATCAACTGCTCGGGAGGGTCGTTCGAGGCGGAGTGGAGAGGAAGCGTAGTCGTGGATGACCCGATTTACGTCGCGGACGGGACCGTTCTCACCGTAACGGGTGCCGGGTCGGATGCCCTCATAGACGGGAATTCATCGACGCGGCTCTTCACCGTTGTCAACGCCGCCCTGCACGTGAGCGGCGTAACCATCAGTTACGGTGTTAGCACGGCTGGTGGGGCGATAGCTGCGGCGGCAGGGTCCAGCTTGACGTTCAATCAGACGAACTTTGACGGCAACAGAGCTTTCGGCAATGGGGGCGCCATATATGTGTCCGACGGCTCTAGCGTGTCCTGTGCTGGGGGATCTTTCACCAGCAATAGCGCGAGCTCCCAAGGTGGTGCCATGTACGTGACTGGTACCTCCGTGGTTTCGTGCGGTGGTTCGTGGCTCGGCAATTTTGCTGGCGGTAACGCAGGCGCGCTTATGGTAGCCGACGGTTCCAGCCTGTCTTGGAGCGACGACGCAGTGTTCGGCTACAACGCTGCTGAAAGCCGCGGTGGCGCTGTTTACGCCATAAACGGCTCAAGTGTGTCGTGGAACGCCTCTACTACTTTGTTTTTTTCCAACAGCGCTTCGTTCATCGGCGGAGCTATGTACATCAGCCACGGCTCAAGCGCTTCGTGGACGGGTGCAGCGATCTTCGATTCCAACAGCGCAGACCTCGGCATAGGCGGGGCTCTGGCGATTTCCTTGGGCTCTAACGCCTCATGGAGCGGTGTCACAACGTATGTGAATAATTTCGCAGGAGCGAACGGAGGAGGCGTATTTATAACCGGGGACTCTCATGCATCCTGTACCGGAGAGACGATCACCACGTTTTCCGGCAATTCGGCTCCATTTGGGGGTGCCATGTCGGTGGAGACAAGCTCCAGCATTTCCTTTGGCGGCAACTCTTCCTTCGACAGAAACAGCGCTATAGAAACCGTTTCTGGCACCGGGTACGGCGGCGCTGTTAACGTTATCCTGAGCTCGGCTGTCACGTGGGATGGGATTGTGGAGTTCACTGGAAACACTGCCATCCAGGGAGGCGCTTTGTTTTCCGACGACTCGATCGTTTCGTGGAGCGGTGCGGCGACGATGGCGCTTAACAGCGCTTCCGAGGTAGGTGGCGCTCTCTACGCGGGCGGCTCAACAATTGTTTCGTGGGTTGGCGAGACAAAGTTTTTGGACAATTCGGCCGGCAAGGAGAGCGGTGGCGCTCTCTACGCGCTTACGTCGAGTGTTTCGTGGATTGGGGAGACAGAGTTTTTGAATAATTCGGCCGGCGATAACGGTGGTGCCCTCTACGCTTTTTCTTCGAGTGTTTCGTGGGCCGGCGAGACAGAAATTTCGAATAATACGGGCTGCGCTGTGTACATTACTTTCTCGACGCTTTCGTGGAGTGGAAATACGACACTGGCGCACAACCACGCTGGGGACGCCTTCGGAGGTGCCTTGACGGCGGTAAATGGCTCCCGCGTGTTTTGGAGTGAAGGAGCAACGCAGTTTATCGAAAACGTTTCAAACGTGTCTACAGGTTCCTCTGGAGGCGCCCTCCTCGTCTCGGAATCGGACGTCTCCTGGACCGGCGACACAGAGTTTGTCGAAAACTTTTGCCGTTTTCAAGGCAGTGCTCTCCGTGTGGTAAACGACTCTAGCGTGTCTTGGGGCGGAGGAAAGACGAAATTTTCTCAGAACCGCGCCCTGTTTGATGGGACGGTATCGGTGAAAGACTCAAGCGTTTCTTGGAGCGGAGCCACAGAGTTTGTTGGTAATACTGTTGAAATATCCGGAGGAGCTATTTTCATCAACAGCAGGTCTCACGTGAGCTGGACCGGAGACACCAATTTCGAGTCGAACGAAGCACGGGTTGCAGACGGAGGTGCGATAGCAACAGAGGCGTTAGTCTCCGGAAGTAACACCGCAGACTCGACCCTCGTCATAAACGGAACCACCACCTTCTCCAACAACCAAGCAGGAGCAAACGGGGGCGCCTTGGCTCTGTTGGGAGCGTGTGCTCTGAGCATCATCACAGACGAAATCAGCTTTGTTGGCAATTCCGCCGCAGTCGCGGGAGGAGCCATCTTCCTGTCGGGTACCAGCGTCGGCCCCGCGTTCACCGACGTGAGTTTGGTCTCCAACTCGGCTGAGATTGGGGGCGCCGTCTCGATATTCGGCTCTGGGACCAAGGTGGGCGGCGATTATTCCACAACTTTTGACCGGTGCCGGTTCACCGGCAACCGGGCAGCGGCAACAGGCGGAGCCATAAACAGCGCGGCCGGAAAAGACACGATTTTCAACAGCGTCTTCGAGGGCAACTCGGCGGGGACGGGGGGGGCTCTGAGGCTGGCCGGCACGGCATCCGTCTACGATTGTTCGTTTGTGGAAAACATTTCGGACGACGGAAAAGGGGCGGCCATGTCTAACATCGGCTACATCGCGAGGGTCGAGAACATCTCTTTCAACGGCAACGGGTTCGACTGCCCATCGGGCATGTTCCTGGACTACAACGAGGTATGATATGGAGTTTTCTTGTGTGCGAGATTTGTTTTTATCGACCTATATAATGTGCCCACTTAGCAAGTGTAAATTGTCCAAGTTTGATCGCTATGCGGACGTGTCAACATCTGGTCGGTATGCGTTTCTCTCACTCGAAACACCGTGAAACTGCAGACAGTAGGTAGGACGGGTTTCGGGTGGCTGGATTTCCGCGTTGAATGCGCAAGCGTAGTTCGTGTGTGTGTATATATCGTACATGCTGCGCTTTGGTTGTGGTGTCGTTGGACCAGACACAGATAGATGTGACGCGCTGCTTAGAACAGAACGAAATCGTGATGGGAAAATTTTATGGTGAGCTCGAACCAAGCGAGTACAGTGCTGGGTCTGCTGCACACTCCCGCCAAGGCAGCTGCCCAATTTCGTTACGCCCCCAGGACTGCACCATGTTGTGTTTTAATATCAATCCCAATGCTTCGGAACTTAATAATTGTGTTTTGTTATGTACCAGTCGGGCGATCCATTCGAGGCCGTCTGCCACGGGTGCGAGACGACGTGCGACGGGTGCGTCTTCGTTGAAGGGATTCAGGCTCCGACATGCACGGAGGTGATGGACCACTCAACAAGTACCGGTGGCAACGTCACCCTGGAAGCGCTTTCGATCCAGAGCGGGTATTGGCGAGCCACCGCGACCGGCACAGAGGTCCTGGCGTGCTACCATGCCGACGCTTGCCTTGGAGGCGTGACGGGGACATCTGGCTACTGCCGTGACGGCTACGAAGGACCATGTGCGTGCGTGATGTTCTTCGACTTCGGTCGTTTTTTTAGGAGTTTTATATTTAGAAAATTAAAAAGCGTCAGCTGTGAGGTCGAATATTTGGTCGAACATCATCTTGGCAAGGTGCGTGGGATACTTCGAAGAGTAGTATAAGGGCCGTTTGTGGGCATTGGAAATGTCAAATAGGAGGTCTTAGAGGAGCTTTGCGTGCCGTAGTGTAACGATGCGTTGTAGATTATGCTGAGTTTGATGCGTGGTTGCTGGTGCGCCCCGATGCAGGGCCTGGGACTCGATTTGTTCGATAGGCGTTATTGACACGACTACGTAGCCTTTGGCCGACTGCCGGTAGGTTATTGGAATCACTGCAGCACGGTTGTTTCGTACATAGCTTGACTCGTTCTGACAGTCCGCCCACTCAGTGTATAACACCAGTAGGTAAAAAGGAATGGTATTCACCGCTGCGGGCTGCAGCAGCAGGGAGCTGCCAATTCCCGTGATCCCTCTATTTCGGCTGTTGAGCCGTTACGGCCACAAAAATTTGGACGAAGCCCTCAATTCTCCCGAAAATCTCATGTTACTACTCCCCCCCCCGGTTTGTTGGTCGTGTTCCTTTTCGTACAGATTGCAGCATTTGCAGCGATGGGTACTCGGCGCGACTAAGCTATGCGTGCAGCAAGTGCTCCGAGAACAACGCTGGCGGCATCGCGGTCGCGGTCGTCCTCGCCACCGGGGCCCTCTTACTGGCGGTTGCGGTGGTTTCGTACGTGATGTCGGGAGAGACCGGCTTGGGCGCGGGACAAGGAGTCATAGCGTGCCTGACGCGTTACATACCACTCCAATCCGTGAAGATCGTGATCGTGGCTTGGCAGATATTGACGCAGGTGAGTGGGATACACAATCAACGTTTGTTCGGGCCCTTATGCACAGGTTTAAGTTTGTACCAGGTATGGCGCAGTTGTTTTTTGCCTACCTGGTATACTTTTTAGGTTGGTGTGAACCACGTACCTCCATGTTGCCACAAGACAGGGAAAGCTTGCCGACCTGTTTCGGCCATAATGTCGTTTTCGGCTGCACCTGCTGTAAATGTAGTATTTTGGCTCATGCAATCGGGTTACTCGTCGCTGTGTAATAACTGACGTTATGAAAAATTAACACCAGCTGTTGACGGGGCTAACATAAATCTCGGGGTTTTTTGTTTTTGTGTGACTAGTTGTTCGGTGGCTCCACTCTCTCGAGATGCCCCCCCAACCACTTCGGCTCGAACCTACCTGCCGGTATTTATTTTTTTGTTAAATCTATATTACGAAGAAGTTTAGGCCTTCTTGTTGCCCCTTTGTAATGTACCAGGTATTGTTTTCGCCGGGGGGTACTCTACACGCCGGCCCAGCCTCATAATTCGGGGGCACTAACCGGAAGGCACTTGACAAACGCGTGCGCCGACTATAGAGCGCCTGAACAGTCCAAGCGTACTGTAACGTTATTTCTACCGTTCGTTTTCGTCAAACAGAATAGCAGGTGGGCGTTTTCTGCGTGGTAACCTGAGGCTCGTGAGCCGCTGTGTACCTTACACGAAAAGCGTTGTTCCGACCACATATATCTGCCCTCGTACGTATGCCATTTTGCACCAGTTCGCTTCTGTGGTGAACGTCGTCTACCCGGACGTGTACCAGGATGTTCTGGACGGTCTGGACTTTTTCAACTTCGACCTCGGCTGGGTTCTCTCGGCGGGTTGCGTCGTCGACATCGACTTCCACGACCGATTGCTGCTCTCCACGGTCACCCCCATCGTGTCCCTGCTGTTCCTAGCGTGCACTTACGCAGCCGCCGTTTGCATCAGCCGTGGAAAGCCCGGGAACCTCGAAATCGTCCAGCGCAAGCACATGTCCATGGTGCTCCTGCTGACGGTTTTGGTGTACTCGAACGTCAGCTCCACCCTGTTCAAAGCATTTGCGTGCGAGGAGCTAGAGGATGATAAGTACTACCTTCGTTCGGACTATCGCATCGAGTGCGACTCCTCGAAACACAGGGGTTTCCAGGCGTACGCGGGCATTATGATCGTCCTGTACACGGTGGGCATTCCTGCTCTGTACTCCTTCCTTCTGTTCAGGGACCGCGACGTGTTGAAGCTAAAGGAGACCGATAGAATAAACCCTCCGTCCCGCGTCACTTCGACCTCCAGCCTGTGGGAGTCGTACAAGCCGGAGGTGTTCTACTACGAGGTGATCGAATGTGGCCGGCGGATTCTGCTCGCCGGCGTGGTGGTGTTCATCTACCCGAACACGGCGGCGCAGATCGCCGTGACGCTGATGATCGCCTTCGCTTTCGTGGTCATCTCGGAAGCACTGGCCCCGTACTCGTCCGGGTGGGACACCTGGATCAGCCGCATGGGGCACGTGGTCGTGTTTGTCAGCATGTTCGTCGCTCTCTTGCTCAAGGTGGACGTGTCCGACGAGCGGGTCGGCAGCCAGAAGGTCTTCGAGGCCGTGCTCGTGGCTGTCCACGCGTGCATGTTGCTGGCGGTGGTCGTGGAGGCGGTCGTGACTTCGTGCTCATTTAAGGCGGGGCATACCATCGGGCCGGCCGCCAGACGGCGTTTGAGGCCTTCCTCGTGGTTGCCGTCCTTCACGCGTGCAGGCTGCTGGCGGTGGTGGTCGAGGTGGCCGTGCTGTCGTGTTCGCTGAAAGGATGTTTGTTGTGTGATGACAATGACGCGTGTTCGAGGTATCTGTCTCATTGTGAGAACAGAGATTATGTAGATCAAAAATCGAGACTCATAACCTGCTTTGTCTCTGTGAGAAGAGAGATTTAGATCAAAAAGCGAGGCTCATAACCTGCTCTGTCTCTGTGGGAAGAGATGTAGGTCAAAGATCGAGGATCATAACCTGCTCTGTCTCTGTGAGAAGAATTATATATAGGCCGAGGCTCATAAACTGTGCGACAGAGCCTCGACGCTGATCACACCAACAAAATAAGGGGTATCGAGAGGATCCATCGCCCCTGTTTCGCGGCGGCAAGTCGTCGAGCCGTAATTGGCGGCAGAGGAAGAGGGAAAAGAACTTTAGGAAGGGAACAACCCGTTTTCTAGCGACGTGTAATCCACGAGTTGGTACATCAGACATGGCGCCTTGAAAATCGGAAATTGAGACTCAAGACAGGAGTTTCACGCCGAGTTTCCTTTGCGCTTTTGTGTCCGTGCAATGTTTTCACGTCGGCATTACATTGTCAGAATGTATGCTTCTCTACCGTCGAGATTTGTCCGAGAGAAAAATCACGACTACATGGGCAGTGCGTTCAAGGTTTTGGGTTTGGTATTATAGCGGTATAGCTCCTTCAAAGTCGCCTCGGGACTGGCCATGTCAGTGATCTTGTTTCCATGTTTGGTTTTATATTTTGTATTTTACACGATCGCCCCCTATTTGCAAGTAGTTTGTTTTAAAGGGACACGCCGATTTACCCGGTCTTGTCTCCTGAAAAAATATTAAACCGGAGGGTCTCAAAGTGGGTACGTATACCACTGTAGTGCGTTACTCTATGCGAACGCGGAGGAGGGGTGGGATGGGGTGGGAGATGGGGGGGGGGCGTCTTTTCGTAGTCTTGTGCTACGGATACCTGTAGACATATTTAAAACAAAATCTGCGGCAAGTAAGAAAATTCATAGATATGCTGAAAACAGTAGACATGTTGAAATAAGAGTTAAAATGTGGCGGTCCTCTCGCGCATATGCCGAACACGATTTGTTGTTCAGGATCAAAATTGAAACATATGCCAAACCTTACGTCTACGTATGATATCTATATTGAGGCAGATAAAAAGGGGAACTAAACATTTAATCAAAACCGTACGGAAGCGCAAGGAGTAGAGCAGGATTTGCTGCAACAGCAGTAGCACTGAGCATGGTGTATGGTGTTAGGGGGCAGGGGGTGTTCATGTCGTCGCGTATTCAGGCAGTTACTGCTGCCGAAAAGGGCAGGAAACAGAGACTGTACGACCAAGGCACCAACGAACGTTTATAGTTTTACGAGTAGCGTGGCAGGATTGCTGTTGTGATACGTAGTCATTGTTCACTGTTTCCCTTTGCCCTTAGGTCGGCACAGAGAGCACACACGGTGATTTTTTTACTTGAGCCAGCCGGGGCATCGACCATGAAAAAGTCAACCGGACAGAGCGTATAGGCGAAGTATACTGAGGCGAAGTATAATGACATCAAAAACAGTTTGTTGTTCGGTATCAGGTACTTCGACATGTAATTTTCGAGTCCGTGGTTTGCTTGCTTGTTGACGCATTTCACCTTTTTTTGTGAATGGCGGAATTAAGGCTGCCGTACTCTGAATTGCTGTGGTGGGCAGGGGGTAGACCGACGGAAAGTATATGCTTTACTGTGTTTTTACTGGGCATAAGGTCTACCAGGTACCAGGTGCGTAGTATAGAGCCTCGTTGTGTGTCTCGTATATACAGAGTATGGTGTCCTGAGCTGTGTTGGTACTTGACAACCAGATGATGAGACCGAAGCAGCAGCAAGCAGTAGACGAAGGCACCTAACGTCACCTGCATTATAGGCTTGGAAGAGTCAACCCTGCGAACACATGGCGTTGCCGGACGGGAATCAAACCTACGAAGTATTACGTTGGACCATATATAGTAATGAGGACCAGATATGGCCAGTAAAAATAGGGGAATATACAGGTTTTAGTGTCTATGGGAGGACCCGATTACCAGGGTACGGTCCCCCGTATAATAGTTGGGGTATAAGTATTTTGGTTGTCGTTGTTGTCGTTGTTGTTGTTGACGCTGCCGACGTTGTTGTCGTCGTCACTCACTGAGCCGTTTTCGTTTGAGAATTCGTCGTTGTCCTCATTGTCGTCGGCGGCGGCGGCGGCGTCGTTCTTTTCAGGGCTGTTCACGGGTTGAGTCAAACCTCGCGGATTGGGTCGGGTCTGACCGTGTCAGGGTGACCCGGCCCGACCCGTGACATTCATAAAGCCTCTTGTCCCGACCCGACCCGTGATATTTCGAAAACCTCCTGACCCAACCCGTGCGTCGGGTCATGACCCGTGAATAGCCCTTTTCTTTTTTTTCCCATTTTTGCGTAAGTTTGTTTGTGCACGGTGTACCGTAACCCTCAAAATCACTGCCCGCTGGTAAGAAAAAACGCGGGTTCGCGAAAAAAGAGGTCCCGATGGCCGTGCAATGCACCTCATGTTAAGAGATTGGTACTCGTACTTGGTATACTTCACTGCAGCGTCAACGAACGGAATTGGCCTGCTCTTCCCTATGTACGTAGATGTTCTGTTTTTAAGGTTGCTGTTGCTGTTGTTGTGACTACTGCACTGTAAAGGGGGGTTCGTATCTTTTAGACAAATCGCGATTTTTGGAAACCTAGCAAGCGTGTGCGAGTTAACGGTTTAGAAATATAAAACTGCGTTTGTTTCGCCGGTTTTTAAGTTCAAAGCGGTTAACCTTTCCTCCCTGGCAGCCTTGATAGTTTTTTTTTGGGTGCTCTGGGATGGGCTAGTTCACCTGGTGCACGTGGCTTCTTCGGGTGTTGGGTATGGGTGTTTACAGCAAGGGGGCTGCTATCGCTCACTTTTCCCAGTTGATCTGGTGGTGTACGATGTTTTTCCTGGTCAACGCCCTGCTTTGTAGTTTAGGTATTCGGTAATATTACGTGTCGCAGTTACACTACTGCTTTAGGGGGGGTGTTGTTTTTCGTTGCTATGATACAGCAGTAATAATAGTTGTACGAGTCGTAAAAGTAGTTGTAGCAGTAGTAAGTAGAAGTAGTAGTAGTATGCTTCTCTCGGAATACGATACGAGCACTAGAGACTGCATGTACCAGCATGTACCAGACTATTACGTTGCCGAGTAGATTAGCACTACGACTATAGATGGGTACTGAATAAGTACTGATGAGGTAGTCGTACGAGCTACATGTATCAGATGATGACTATGTTACCAAGCAGCGCCTTGGATTATACTAACTACTGCTATAATAAGTGTCATATTTAATACGACTCTTCGATGCCGATTTCCTCCAAAAGCAGGGGGACACAAACAACGAAAATGGCGGCTGTCGGACGATCTCGTCGACATCTTTCCATAGGCGCGTCGCTCAGCGTTTAAACCCTTTAGAGCCGGAAACGGTTTTGGGGGACAAAACTACTTGGAAATAGTATGAGACACTTTTTTGGGGTAGTAAAAGGGTTAAATTCTACCGGTCGTCGAGAAAATCGGCATTGAAATTCCGTCCCAGAGGGTGTGTTATTATACGGTATGCTGTACGTACGTACTACTGGCTACTACTACTACGTAGCATAGAGGCAGAATACACAGGTACACAGCGGTTGTACTCGTACAAGCACGACGCGAGCAGCCGTCTCCTCACTCAGCTCAGTCAGTAGTCTTTGAGATACGAATTACGTACGTACTGGAACGGTCTAACACCGGTTCAACGTCTGTTCAAGTTGCAAGGGCCTTTGAGCCACTACGTTCCCGGGGAAAGGCTTGGGGTATTAGACTTCCGTACCCCTAAGATAGAAATTGCTAGCGTACGTAGCTATAATTGCTAGGGTGATCATGGCGTTATGATTTGAACGACAGCCCAGGGTCTTGTTGGTCGAATCGCGAGCGCACTCGCGCGCAACCCCCCCTATGAGTCCACTCCACATCTATCTGCTCATCAACAGCTGCCGCAAGGGCTTGTTGAGCATAACAATTAATCTACACTGGCCAGGAGTCGATAACAACATCTTCTTTCTTCTCTCTGAAGATCACGCACAGGTTACGTTAAAGTACCTATCTATACGCGTTGCTGTGATATGATGAGATACCAGGATGGCATGCAGGCAGACCAAGCTGGCGGGGAGGTAGACCCTATCTTCGTAGTTTTAAGACCTTTTGTTGATTGACTTGCGAGTGAGAGGAGCTTGGGGGAGGAAATCCAAGAGTGAGGGAGGTGGGCTTCGTAAACGACAACGCAAGCCCACCCTCTCACATGCTCTGCCCAGGAATACTCCGCTGTCGGGCATTCCTACAAAACTCCTACGCCTTTAGATATTTCTGAGGGTGGAAGAAAGACTCACACCTTACGGACTAACTTAGCCCAAAGAACATTCCATATCGATAGGAATGTTCTTATGGTATCCATGTTCATCTGCAGAATTATCCATCGATAGGATTATTCTTGCGGTACCTACGTACGGACGAATGTTCCTAAAGTAACAATCCCTAGATAGAAAGGATTGTTCTAATGGCACCAACCTTACTCGATTTCTACGGACCATGCGACTGCTATTAGTGATGCTCCATCACATTGCTTCAACAAACTTGACATTAATTGTGTTTCACTGGTAATCAGTGAGCGGATTCGCCATACGGGTGTACATACCAGCCAACCAGCTGATTGAAACTAGCACAAAAACCACCTCCTATAACTTATGTCCGACGGGGTGTGTCATACATCATACAACGTCACAGGCGGGTATGCACAGCTTGTTGCCTGTTCGATGTTCGGTAGTCTTGGGGGGGCACAGGTGCAAACCACAAGAAGGAGCGATATATTCACCAGCGGTTGTTTCTGTTTGTTTTTGGTTCGATTCAGTGCATCAACGCGAGACGCGAAAAACGAAAAACCCATATTTATTACGTATACGAAGCATGCTCGGTAGCATTCATTTGATCAAAGTATGCTCTCTTTCACCAAAATCGCCTGGTTATCACTTGATTAAAGTATTGATTCAAAGAGACAAACATCGTTTGACAGTAGGCTCTCTTTTATTACCAAAACCACTTGCGTACAGTACTATTTTTTTGACAAAATCATTTGATTACAATACGATGCTCTCTTTTACCAAAACCATTTGCGTACGTACAGCAGTTTATTATTAATAGTACGTAGTATTGCGTTTTTATCCATTTTAAATTTTCGCTTTTTTACGAGGCCCTAGGTTAACGCCTACCAAGAAGGTACCAGGTAGGGAACAGCAGCACAGTATGAGTACAAGTAAGCAGTAGCCATCTACGAGTAGCACACAGCAGCATCGATATCCGTGTGCTGTGGGCTAGATGACCTGCTATGCGAATGACAAGCTTTTTATTTTCTGTAATCTATCTGCTGCTGTGTGCAGCTGTCGTAGCACGTGTAATTTTTATACGCAAAACACCCTTCGATGTCTAATACTACCACCGATCCCCTACTACTACTACTACTGATGTTGTAGTACCCGGTTTCCACGTGCACCCATCATCACCATTACTTATGTACATAGAGGTTGTGGCCAGGTATTTGGTTGGACAAATGGGGAGACAAATGGGGAGTGACGGCCCGTCACCAAAACACGAGCACCGGCCACGGGCGCACGGCGGACGGACGTGCCCGACGACAACGACAACGACTGACGAGACGACGACGACGACGACGACGACGACGATGACGACAATACCAATTGACTACCACCTGGTATAATCTACGGGACGAGTGGAACCCTATGATATGTTTTTGCGACGTGATCCGTCCGGCGGCAATCGATGGACCTATCACACATCACGCACACGCGACGACGACGGCGACGACAACCAATTTGACGACAACACGACAACAAAGCAGTATTGGCAATTTTGATTTTGTAACTGCCGTTTTTGGTTTGTTCCAGAATTTATTCGTGTCGTTTTTTGGTTTTTGGTTTGTTCCAGATTTTTTAACTATTATTATACAAGTGGAAACCCCGAGGAGGGTTTCTGGTTCTTCGTGCGGGAGTTTATAAAGACCCGCCGCCGCATCGAGGGAAGAACCAGCCAAGGGTCAAAGCACCAAGCACAAGCACCGCTGCGCGCACAGACCCCAAGGCAAGCTGAGCTCGCAAGCTTTGTGGTCAAGATGGATGAGGCCTGGAATGACCTTGCTTTTGACTTTGAGCCTGCCGTGCAAGCAGCCTTGCCTGCTTCAGCCCTGGGCAACACCCGAGATCGCTTCAGGACTCAGGTGAACAAAAATATAGCTGAAGGTTTTTCACGAAGAAAAGCACCACCAGATGTAGCCTGTTCTCGTAGGGTAGGGATGGTGCAATCCCAGACGGTGAGCGAGACAGCACAGGGAGTAGCATCCGGTGCTATCCTGGTCACTGACGAGAGACTCGTGTAAACTTGTCAACCCTCAATTGCTTCCAACTCGTACGGTCGGTGTGTCCTTTGTACCATTATCACAGCAGCACACAACAGTACATACCCTAACTCGTACCATGTACGTACCGGTACGAGGTATTATGTGCCTGGTGTGATACGAGCAGACTACGAACTCGTGCACTTACTTGCTTGTCCTTATCGTGGCAGCAGCAGTACAAAGCAGTAGCAGCAGCGTAAGTACACGCGACGCATCGCCTACTGCGGGTGGTAGGTGGTAGAGGAGTACAAGCAGTACATGCTGTATTATGTGCGTAGCATACCTGTATTTGCCGGGAAGAATGGACGGACGACGAGCATGATGCGCGGTATTCGGGCGCACGCAAGGGTGTGTATAATACTCGTAGCGCGTAGCGCCGTAGCGTCGGCGAGATAATCCGATTCAAGCCGACTAAATGCCTGTGCTTGTGCTCCGCGTGTATACAGGGTTCGGGGTTGATAGAGTATGGTGCTGGTCGTCCGGACACATTTAGTCGACCTGTTTGTGTCATTAATAGTCGTTAACGGTTATTCGTTAGGTCTACTCGCGTGTCACATACATGTCTACTGCTGTACGAGCTGCTGTGGTGTAGACTGCCTCGTTCGAGGGATATACCATGCCCCCTGTTGCCGCTGTCAGCAGTGCAGCAGTACCAGTACTGTACCGGAACGAGTGGTACGGCAAGGCCGAGTTTACCATGCACTGCTTGCTGTAATATCGCTCCTCTCGTAGGCACTACAGTAAGCGTAACTCCCACACCCCACCCTCAGGTTTTGAAGTAACCCCTCTCTCCTCCCCCTCTCTCTCTCTGTCCATCTGAATGCTTCTTCGCCCCCTCCCTCCCTCTCCCCCTCCCTCTCTGTCTGCATGTTGCCATCTCTCTTCTCCCCTGCCTCCCTCCCTCCCTTCCTCCCTCCCTCCCTCCCTCC
>JAYJME010002488.1:0-13617 GCA_036873775.1 Costaria costata | reverse complement strand
TCACCGTGTGGGTGAGTTCTTGGGGTGGGTGAGTGGGTGGCTAGGTGGGGTAGGGCGGGTGGGTGGGTGGGTGGGTGGGGGAGTGGGGTGGTGGTTTGAGACTGGGTTGATGGGTGAAAGAGTGGGCGGGTGAGTGGGTTGCCCTCTGTCTGTTGTGCGTACGTACGCAAGCCGTTGATGTATACATACCGGCCACGCTGGCGTAGCAGCGGGTGTGCCACTATTGTTGTTGTGTTTATCCTTGAGCGAGCGTAGCAGGTGGCGTCAGCAGCCGCCCGCCGAGCGAAGCTTTGTATCAGGTACATAATATCTGGGTAATTTTACGAATATGTTTAGTACGGAGTATATTCAAGCTGTATGGAGACTAGACTACAGCAGCAGACCATATATTACGACAGCAGTGGTACCAGCCGTCTTGTTTTGGAACAGCCTTCCTCTTTGCGGGTGCGAGTCGAGTAGAATGCCGTCGTTGTTCATGATTCCCGCCCCCCTCAACACGAGACGACTATTTGGTAAGTCATACCCGTGTGTTTTTGTTTAGAACAAAAGGCAACGGGTTACATATCACACACAAACTGAAACGATTTTTTGTCAACTCTTTTCCTCCACTCACTATCGTTTTCTTGCGGCAATTGAGTGTTCACTGTTTCTGTAGGTGTACGTATATTTACTAGTGGACTACCCCATCCCAATATGTGTACGAGATTGTTCATTTATTCTGTTTGCGTCACCCCCCTTCTGCGTATAGTAGAAACCGGGGGATGCTCAAAACAATCCCATGGCCGATATTGTATTTGTATTGATTTATCTTCGTAGCAGAAAACGGAAGTACGCCCTGTTGAACTAGTGTTTGTCTATAACCGCTATGACACCCCTCCGAAGGGGAAGCTTGTACATACCAGTATGTTGCAGTTAGTATCGAGCACGAGGATTTTACGGTAGACAACGTTGGTTGCGTAACTGTTTTTGACAGTTAACAGTATTGTATTCTGTCCCGTCCATCGAGAGGTCGTGTTGGTGTATATTCTATCCTACAGAAGCAAGACATAGTCTACCGAGCCGCGGAGGGTAATAAAGTCGTCTATATAGGACATAGGCGCATCACACAGCCTATGTAGTCGGTGCTCCGTAGCATGGCATACTGTTCAAGTAACGATGTACGCATAATTCGTACGTGCCACTATAGGCAGCATTAAACAATGTACTTCGAAGTATCTGAGTATAACTATCAATTGGTATAGTCATCATTGTGCGGCGCAATTACAGCAGTAAGAACGGTGCGAGGTGCGGTTGTTCGTCGTCGGCCGTCGAGATATTCGTAATAGCACGGAGTACAAGTCTTATGATCAGCCTCCACGAGCAATATCCTCACGGAACATTGCCGGATGTTGGTCAGTACAATGACCCGTAGGGCATACCCGCAGCGCGTGCATCTTGTCGCGCTTGGTCGAGGGTGGTTTCGCCTACCTCGCTAGAAACTCTGTATTTCAACTCCCTCTCATATTTCCTTGTGTCTTCTTTCGTTTGATCCCAGAGAGTCCACCTTTTAACACCACTTATGCCCTCTGTCCAAAGCTCACAAGCCCGCCTAACAGCGGCTCGAGTCAAGCCTCTGTATTAGATCGTGGAACACACTGTCACATGTGGACACTCCTATACAACAGCACCCCACGCATCCATGCCCCCCAAAATAGCGTGGGGTGGTGACCTGACAAATTTGTCCTCGAATTACTTTGATACGGTCCAAATCGGTCAACGCTCATACACCGTACGCACCCCCAAAACGGCAGATTCTACTCAGCCAGTCGCAAGTGCCGACACGCTTCCCGAGTCAGCACCTTACTTGACACGCGCGACAGGCGACACCAATACGTTCGCATTTACAGGCCTTGCATTATGACTGACACAAGTTTCCCCTCGTTGTTCACCCTGACTTTGCTGCCCCAGCCTAACGTGCGAGGGGCGTCGTACAATGCCTCCTGGGGTGGCTTCGAAGGATACGGGAGTCGCTCATCCAACCCGACCAGAACGTTTGGAGATGGCACCTCCTTTTCCTGTGCTGCCAATGATGGCCATTGCAATGTGCCTTCTGGTTCATTCATACGCCCTCTGCAGCCTGTTTCCCTATGTGGGCTTCATGGTGCGGTATCTGGGGGCCACCGATGACAAGGACGAGGCAGGCAAGTTCGTGCGTGTTGGCCAGGATCGTGCGATCCCGGACACCAAGAACATTCTGGTTGTTGTTGTCCTTGTTCCTGTTGGTGTTGTAATATTATCACATATCGGGACTGGAGGGACTGAGGAACTGGGTCGAGGCATCTACCAAGCCGACAGAGAAGCGAGAGCGCTCGGCGGAAGGGCCAGTGGCAACATTAAAATGGAAGAGCAAAACAACGAGAAACGAACAACGCTAGCAGAGATAAACAATGTTTCTATTGAACACGTATGTGATTCCTCGGCAACTGATACAACTCATAGAACTGGTGGCATTCCGAAATAAAGCATGCAACTCATACAACTCGTACAACCCATACAACTCATAAAGCGGAGGCTCTAGCGTGACGTCTTCACCTCACGGTGTACATTACGGTTGTGCTGCTGCTGACCCGCACAGTCAGCTAGGTGTGTGTATGGTGACCCGTACGCGTCACACTTGAGTTCATAGAAGAGCTGACGATTGTTATTTCTCTCCGTGCTGGTAAATCAAAACTCACCGTACTAATCGTTCTGCTTACGGGGAAGGTCCTTGTGTCTCCTGCTACCCTCTGCTGTGTGTGCACCAACCTGACCATGGAACAAAGGTTATTACGCGGGTTACCTGTCGTCGGCTTTTATGGTAGGGCGCTTTGCTGGTTGTTACTTCTGGGGTCGCTTCGCGGACCGCTACGGTCGACTGCCCGTCATGTACGTGGGGCTGTGTTCCACGGGGATCCTCTTGGTCGCTTTCGGCATGTCAACCACGTTCTTTTGGGCTGTCTTTTTCCGGTGAGGGGCACGGTTTTGTGCAATATAATAGCATGCATCGTCGTACCTATGGTGTTTGGTCGGCTATGTTTGTTCCCATTGAGCACATGATAGAGAACCAATCTCACCGCTGACACTGAATCCCCACTGCCCGCTAGCCGATAATACATGGCGTCGCAGTACAACCCAGAACAGTCTTGCGGCGACGACCCGATCAGTCAGTCTGCGCAATGTTGTACACGTACTAGTTAAATCAACAAAACCTAGCAGCTCCGTGTAGATGCAGCGGGGGCGTTGTCTTTAGAAGTCTGAGTATACCGACGAAAGAAGGGGAAATGTCAAGTGCTCGACCTACTAAGGGATTAGAAAAATCAACAGATTTTAACCCAGTAGTCTCTTACAAATGTTATCATCATGCTTGCCATTCGACCATGTGAGCATGAGCTTTGACATTTACCACTTATGAACATCTCCCCAGAAAGACGAGAACTACCTGTATGGGACGGTGTATGATACGCCCCTCTCGGACGAAATTCAACGTCGATCTTGTCGTACTCGTGGGTGAAAATGCCACGGTGGTCATCAATGTCGAATGATTCGTACGGTAACATCAATAAAAGTATTATCAGCGGGCGACGTTTAAGCCATTCGACTGGATGAAACGCTCCACTCGAGGTTGATGCTTCCTTCGCCGATTCCGGTTTACAAACGTAAACTCCGTCGAGCAGGTTTCTTGCTGGAGCATTGAACAACATAATAGGCAACGCCAAGACTATGATCTCCGAAGTTTGCGGGAGAGAGCACGAGGTGGTCGGCATGAGCTTCGTTACAGGTGCTGTGACCAGCGGAGCTACGGCTGCCGCACGTAGAATATGTATCGTGTTACCCGGTCTGGTCCAGCCAAGGGCGAGAAATGGCACCGGCTTCCCTGTTCACCCCAGGCTTGGAAAGTTTCCGCCGTGTGTCACTGTAGATGTTCACGACATATTCCAAAGCATCTAGTATCACTCACCAGGTACCAGGTACGGGGTGCACTGGTTTAGGGCCTTCCCCTCCGCCCCAATGTGGAGGGATCATATGAAAAACGTGTCTGGAGTTTGAGGAGGGAGATTGAGATAGGGACGCGTGCTACATACGATAGATGTAACGCGTTTTGGCTTAAACGGTGTCTGGATCACGGAGTTCCTTAACCCAAAATCGTCTGAATTTTAATAATATTTAATGCAATATGTTTCGTTGTATACCTAGGTCATGGGATTCATCATCGGACAGAACACTTACTGCAGTTTCATCCATTAACGTATTGCGTTGGGTGTACAGTAGATGGTCAGGTTAGGAGCACAAGAGAAAACATGGAACAATACCCCTGCCCTGGCACGTCTGCAGAGGTAGGGTTAGAGTTCGGGCAACACCGCGTGGTCTAAAATGGGGGAGGTTGGAATGCCTGTGAGTACATAGGAGGCGTGCTCCACTCCAAAGGATGTTATGGCCGGACGGGCTCCTTTCCTAATGTCGCTCAAGCACGATCCGTGCAGTACCCTGAAAGGGGCGAGTTGCGTGCTAAGTACCTGATATACTGTACCCCACAAGTGCTGCTGCTGCTGCTGCTGTTTCCGTTAATATCCCAACCGCTTCACCCCGGTCCACGTGCGTTGTTTGCCATGAAGGGTGCTGGGCGGTTGGACTTGTCCTCGGGCCTGGCATTGGTGGCTTACTGTCGGAACCAGCGCATCATTACCCCACCGTCTTTTCGGAGTCAGGGCTGTTCGGAAGGTAATCGCTACGCGAACAGCAGTAGTATTGATAGCGTTCTCTGGGTGGACGCTGCCCCCAAGGCTCACAAGACGCTGTCTGCAGCAACTGTGGAGTTGTGTTTTGCCAGTGATTATTGTATGTCGGGTTTCAATAATTGTGTGTCGTCGTGCACTAGAATGGTCCGGCTGAAGAAAGCCTCCCACTCCTTGTACCGTAATCGAGCCTACATAGCGGTTGTAATGGTTTCGTATACAATGGGCAGGTCGTGTCGGAACCCCTCCACATACCCGCCGTCCGGGGGGGGGCGGGTGAATCATTGTAAATCACCCCCTTCCAGCGTCCAGGAAAACCATGGCCCACGAATATATGAATACTTGCGGGATTATTTGTGGAAGGCATCCAATCCGCTGATCCTCAAGCAGCTGGGGGCGGGTAGTTGAGCAGAGTATTTACTGCCGTTCATGCCACATGCAGAGGGGCTAGGATCGCCGTTCCCCATTTAATCTAAGTATGTAAATGCATCGGACTGACCGCTTGCCACGTCGTTTTTATCGTCGATCTTGGATAGGACGTTTTGTGTGTGTCGGCTGTCGGCTGTGTCGTGCTCGCTGGGCGTCATCGATGTTGCCAAGCCAAACACCAATATATACCTAGCCCCAGTTTTACCGGTTTAAGTAAAAGCAATCCGTTTTCTGTCACGTGCTCATTTCGATGTTACCTGACGCACCCTACGATATTACAGGGGCATTATATTGTTATAACACTTAAAAGTTTCGGAGGTACCTCATTGGAGAAGGGAGCTCGGGTTTGACGAGACCTGCTGCCTTCTTAACTCGATGACCAATCCCATTGCCAGAGAATAATACGAACAATACTATGACTTGAAACGACGCGATATTGGGCAGTCCCTCTGTTCAGAACCCCCTTGAGTCACAATTATGTTTGGCCAACAACTGGTACGACTGTCGTATATAAAATAGCACGCGTCGCCTGCATGCATCCCGTCGACGACAACTGGAAAAGACGACAGTAGCGTTTTAATTTCCAGGCCCACACTGGTGTGGATTCCGATCATTTGATCGGAGTAGTGTCTAAACCAACGTCTTGTAGGTCGAACACATTATTAACGTAAACGCTCTGTTCACGTCTTAGGTCAACAACAATGGTCAGGTTGTGCCTCTTGGGGCATTTTTAATTTGAGGACCTACTGCACCGTATGTTTTCTACTGAACATCAGAGCTGTAGGTCAACCTCAGTTTGCGTTTAATCTTGCGCCTCTCTGCTGTTTACTGACTGTCGAACGGGATCAGGTTCCCGTACTTGCTTCCGAATATGCTCGGCGCGGTCTTGGCCGTGGTATGCCTTCCGTGGGTCTTCTTCTTCCTTGAAGAGACCTTGGACGTCGCTAAGGGCGACAATAGGTACACACAAGTGTTGGTGCAGAAATTGGGTGGGATAACCTGCTTTTCTACTCATTCGAGATGCTCAGTTGGCCTTCACTTACGTCGTGTTTCGGTTCTTCCCTTTTTTCGTGATTGACACGCTTACCCTGCACATTGTCAGGTGGAAAATGAAGCATTGATAACCTACTAGCCGCAGTCAGAGCTAACTAGTTAGGGCTACAAGCTAATAGGCTATCCATTCCAATCAACAACAAGGGGTTGGGGTACTAGCACCATGTGTTGAAGCCGCTCATGCTTCTCTCATGAAAGCCATTGGACACTAAGTACCCTCATTTAAGGAACAACGAGTGTTGACCGGTTTGCTCATGTTTTATCACGGCACCCATGGTGTTTGGGGGTAATCTACTGGTAATTTATGTATGTAGTGTGTGGGATAGTAGCACCCGTGGCAAATTTACTCAAATCCATGGCCTCGTAAAGTTTTTCGGTTGCCTTATCTGGATGCAGGCGTAGCTTCGAGCCTGTTCCGATGCCGAAGGCGGAGCCGAGCAACAAGGAAGCGGTGGCGGGCGATGGGGGAGGGGTCAGAACGACTTGCCTCAACATCGGCTACGACCCCCAGCTCGCTAACGGCGGCGGCGGAGGGTTGGTGGTGGGGAGTGGGGGTAAAGGTGAAAGCGAAACCGTCGGCAACAGCAACAATGGGGGTAATGGCAGAAGCGCCCGGGCACGAGCTGAGGAGCAGATTCCTCTCGTTCGGCAGCCCTTGGGGCCGTTTCACGAAGTCCGTGAGCTGGAAGGGGGGAGGTTTCACAATGTCTACAACGGCGTTCATGGATATTCGCGGGCGATTGCGGCGGCCAGTGTTGGTCCGGGTGAAGGTGGCGAAGCTGGCAGCGGCGGCGTGAGTCAGGGAGAGGGGAAGAGGATCGCCTGCTTGAAAGAAGTTCTTCTGCCGATGAAACTTCTATCAGACGAGCGGATCCGCACTGTCATGTTCACGTTCGTGGTGTTTGCGGTGAGAAGGGCGACGCTTACCGTCCACTATGTACCATATACCACGCAAGATACCAGACACTGTCAGATGAGTTTCGCGGCCCCTTCTCTTGGAAACAGGGGGAGAGCACGCACACCCAAAATGATAGCTTTGGGTTGAGAAGGTCTCGTCGAGATCTTTCCATGAACGCGTCGGTTGGCAGTTGTACCCTACCCTTTCTTCGATAAACCCCCCTGGCGATTCGTCCGGTGGGGTGTGTTGCCTTACGTGTTACCTTGCGTGTACGGTACGTATATTGTGTACTGAGAGGGCCGTACTGCTGACCACTAGTGTATCGCGAATACTTTCAGAAGTACGCCTGAGGCAGGCTACTGGCGGGAGGTGTAGAGGAGCTCTGTATCACGCCCAAACCAACCACGGGCTGTGACGAAATATGTACTGTCAATTTTAACCCGATAAGCAACCCCATGGCCAGCGTACAGGACGAAACTATTGGAAAACCAAGCGATGTCGGGGTATTTCCCCAGTCGATAACCCCCTTCAGTTTAATTGTTTTTTGGTCCAACAAATGTATACCCCTATCTGAGCAAGAACAGCAAATGACGCGTTCTACGATAGAGGTAGCACGTTTTGGTTAAAATAGTTTCTGAACGACGGAACTCCTCAACCCTGAATCGTCGGGATTCCATTCTTGTTTTGCGATATAATTCGTTGTGTACCTAGGCCACGGGATGATCCATCGGGTTAAACTCACAACACCTGTCAAAAGTTGGGTGTGGGACGAGGTACAGAGCCCCCCAAGTGCCGAACCATGAAAAACTTAAGGTGCACCCGTATCGTAGCATGTGTCTCTTGCAGACGTTATTCGGCGGAACGTCTTTCTTTTGGTCTTGCTCTTTCTGGACGTGTGATGTGTCCACGAGCCATGCCTTTTGGTAGAGGGATTGACTGGCGATCTTCTTGATTTCTCGCGTCAGGAGATCTACAGCTGTGCGCCTCACGCGAAATAAATGTATTCATTGCAAACTAATGCACGCCAACCTGACCAACAAGACAACGTGGCGTCGGCTATACGCATATCACAAACATAATTTTACTTCAGCGTCATCGTAAATATAAGGGTACATCTGGGCCTGTTGCGGCCATCTGAAGGTCCCCGATATTTACAATCAGACTGGCAGCACAATTGCGACTGCCAGGGGGTAGTACAGATAGGATTGCTTTCATCTAAATGTACCTTGTATTAAATATCACACTGGCAGTACAAATGGGATTGGCAGGGGATACTACACATGATATTGGCAAGCCATTAGGTGCCTCCTCCGTTGAGGACCCCCAACGAAAGCGCCCACGTGCTAAAAGTAACCGTGACCGCCCTTCTTCTTCGGACGTTATTCATCGCTCGTCGCGCCTTCGGTTCGCAGGTCATTTCCTGTGGGTGCCAGGAGGTCTATCCACTGTGGGCGCTCAGCGGCTTGGCCAGCGGAGGCTTGGATTGGTCAACGAAACAAATCGGACAGGTAACGAATGCCTCCCCCCTGTGACAGGCACCCTTAGTATTATGCTCGTCATGTTTTTGGCGCAGCATCTCGTCCCTTTGCAACTCCATTTGTTCCAGCTCCTTGTCATTTTGTTTTACGAAGCATACCACTCTCTTGGTTATCATCAGCGGGGAGATGAAATGAACCACCCCAATAAGTAGAACAGGTGGTGTGGGACACCTGACGGCAGACCCCTACAAAGCAAGCGACTGTCGTCGGAAACTTACCCGGGTTGTTTTTGTCGACAGTGCTTATCGATAGTTCACGGGACAGACGGTCACAGGCCCCAAGCTGTGCAAGCTCCCCTTCATCTCTTTTCCTCCCTATAGGTTTCGAACCTGCGTGCGATGTTCCAGTAATATGACTCAGTACGAGTCATACATGTAGTCGTTCTGGGTCCGTGCCTAGCCCCCGAGCGTATTTTTTCTCCGAACCGTCTGTGCGGTGATTCTGTAGCCAGTGCTCGTTGAAGATTTACCGGCAACCCCGCATCCGGTACCCAGCGTGAACAGCTTTCATGCGCCGGCGTGCGTACGATACTAGTGCAGCAGCGCTGCTGGTGGGCAAAGAAGACCAAGGTTTTCTCCTCCGACCCCTCCCCCCCCGTTCTGGCAAGGAAGACCCTAACCCCTTGTACGGTGGTGGGCCGCGACACCCACAACCCACAACAGTGGAAGGTTCACTGGAGGAGGTCTATAGCCCCACCCAAAACCTGGCCTTCAGACAAACTGAAAATACAACCCGACAAACGGTCTCCTCGCCTTAAGCATGAATGTAAATCACAAACGATGTCCCAATGTCACTGGTAAGTCCCTCGGTTGAGTACCCCCGACGGTCCGAAACATGTTGGCGGGTAAGTGCTATATGTTGTGTCCGTATCATGCCACGTGGCAACCGGAGTAAACTTGATTTTTGATATAGGTGTGGGGCGTGTCGTGACCTCCTATTTTGTCCCGATCAACGGAGGATTCAGGCAAATCGACACTAAAACGTGGCGCCCATCCCAAGGGGCAGCGAAGCAACCAAAGCGTTCACGCTGTGTTTGACCGGTTACGTCGGCAGTGGGTAGGCGTTGTTGTGATCCGCAGAAAACCACGCAGGTATTGATTTATCTGCCCCTTTCTCTTTCACTATTAATAGCTACATGGTGATTCCCTGACTGGTGGTTGGCCGGTGCCGTCTTGGCCCTCAGTGGGGGATATTCCCGGGGCCTTTCCGTAGACAGGAAAGCAACAGTGAAAAGAATGCAAGCCACAGACGGAGCTACTGTAATAGCGCAAGGTGCTGATTTGTGGAGCCTAAACGTGTCTAGCAGCGTGATAATTAATGACTTGATCTCTTGTTTTAGGAGACGACAGGGTCGGCCTAATTTTCGAGCTTCAGAGAGAAAGAAAGGATGACGGAGGCAAGCAAAACTACTCGTTGTGCAGCATCAACGGCTGCTTGACTGGGGGGGGAAGACCTTAGAGGAACCCGGACTCTATGGCGAGGCGCTACATGACCCTATTAGCACTTACACATACTGCGGCCCGTCCACGCTAATAGCGGACGGGTGCTAAGCCATTCGCACTCCTTTCGGTTGGCCGTCGTCTCCTGGTGCCCTTTTACCCAAACGCCGACACCCGCTTCTTAAATATGTACACATTCGAACATGGAGCCGTGCTTTACGGAGGAATAGCGCTGTTGATCCCACAAGCTTCTACTCACTGACGGATTTTCTCGAGCGGGGGAGACCTACCCGATACGGTTTTAATCCGGCACGTACTATACAAAAAGAGTTTGTTGGATACCTACGTGTATAGTATATACCAGCCCGTAGAATTACGTACCGGGCTGTTTCTCAACGCGGGTTACTGGGTTAGGTATAAAGCCCCTCAAACGGGGAGCCTCATACAATTTAGTGTTATCTCCTGCGGTACGTAATTCTAGACACACGTACGCGAATACGAGTATACATGATCTCCTATTAATAGCCCCCTTTCCTCCTCTAGTTTGCATCGATCTGGTGCCGTTTTACCGTTGCACCTATCCGCTCTCTACTTGCCCCCTTCTGTGCGTGGCTTTTTGCGCCGATCCTCTCCGTCCCGTTGTATTACTTCTACAACCGCCCCGCTCTCTATTCTGCTGCAGGCCCTTTCTATCTGCGGCGGGGGCATGATCATCTTCGAGCTCTTGGTGTACCCATTTGTTGTCAAGCGGATAGGCCCGGCGAGGTCCCAGCGCTGGGGCTGCTGTATCGCAACCCCCGTCTTCCTCTCCTACCCCTTTCTCTCCCTGCTGCACGACGACGGGAGGTTGCTTCTGGCTGCTTCGCTGGTCCTGCTCTTCTTATCCAACGTGGCTATGACCACGGTGAGCAAATATGACGGTTGACGGCCAAGTCTTGGCCTGCCAAGGCCTCTCTATCCTGAGTGCACCAGGTTTAGTTTTGGGGGTTCCTTGACGGCTGTTTCTCAAGTCCGTCATTAGGCAAGAGTTTGACGTCAATTGAAATATGTGCTAGTTTTAGTGTGTGGAGTTTCTTGACGGCTGCCCGTCAAGTTCGCCAAGGGGAAAGAGTGCCGTAAACCGAAACATTGGCTAGGTTGAGTGTGGGGAGTTCCTGAACAGATGTTTGTCAAAGGGTGCGAGTGCCGCCAACCGACACATATATGGTTTTAGTGTGAGGTGTTCCTGGACGGATGTTTGTCAAGGGGTCAAAGTGCGGTCAACCGACATATAGTTTAGTTTTAGCGTGCGGCGTTGCTTGACGGCTGTCCATCAAGAGGCAAGCGTGCCATCAAACAACTTATTTGCTAGTTTTAGTATGGGGTGCTCCTTGGCGGCTGTCCTTGAAGGGGAAAGAGTGCCCATTTTCCAACGCATTTGCTAGTGTTAGTGTGGGGAGCTCCTTGACGGCTGTCCGTCAAGGGGCAAGAGTGCAGTCAACCGAACTATTTCGCGGTGTGCGCCACGCTTGCCTCTATTCAGTCTTGTCTCTCACGCATGTTTCTGGCGCTGGACATTGTGTTGGGGTATGAGGGAATATGATTTCATCCACGCTCAACCCATTTCAGTTGTCTCCCCCGCATGTTTCCAACACTGGGACGATGTTGGTGTTCGATGTCGGCCCCGCCTGCCTCCGTTGGTCTGTCTCTGGCGTTAGCAATGGACGACATATTGGTGTACGACACCGGCACATCAACCATCAAGTAGGATGAGAAACCCATCGGGTGGGCATATCACAGAACATAATAACATGTAATATGCTAATGGCATTGCGAATATACTTGGCAGTTCTTCTTTTGAGGGTCCCAGTCAGCCATAACATGTTTGGGCCCCAACAGGAGTACCTCCCTTGCCACTGCACTGATTATCAATAATTTCGAGTCCACCGTGGAATCTTCGTTTTATGGCAAGTGGTGCTACATTGGTTTTCTTGCGGTCTCACACGAGATACCTACTCGATGGTTAAACGACTCAAAACAAGTCGCAAACGAGAGCACCACCCCCCCCCCCCCGCTTCGCGCGCACAACAATAGGTGATGACCAACGTGTCCTTGGCGACCAACAACTCGGTGCATCCCTCCCAACGGGCCACGATCAACGCTCTCCAGGTAATGCTGGGCTCGATAGCGAAGGCGGCAGGTCCGGTTCTTTCCTCTACCCTCTTTGCCTGGTCCATCAACCGCCCCCGTCCTTTCCCCTTCGACAACCACCTCGTCTTCCTCCTGTTTGGCCTCGGCATGGTCGTCGTCACGGTATCGAGCTGGAGCATCGACATCTCCCCCATCAAGCGCGAGCCGAAGGGAGCGTTTGTTGCACCCTTGGCCGTGGCCGAGAATGTCCTCGAAAAGGCAAGAGACGCGGGAGCGGGCCTAGTCCATGAGATAAATTAGAATGCTTTATTGGTTTGGACGCACACTTCATACCTGGTACGTGGAAGTGCGGGGGTGTAAGCTGCTTTGTTACCCATCCGCTGGAGCACAATATACACCAGGTATATATACCTGTAATATACCTGGTATATAGAGAGTGATGATGGAGATGGTGCTATGCGTGGGGCACCCTTTGCTGGGGAGTAGTGGCGGTAATTTCGTAGCCTGGTGTGGCTTCTGTCAGGTGTTCGGAAGCTTTTTTTCTTTGTGGACGATGTGCCCGTGTTTTGATTCCGCGATGAAACGAGCTTGGGGGGGGAGGGAGAGTACTCATATCATGCACGGCCGTAGTCGTATGGCCATAGACCCTCGCATGACACATGCGACGATAGAGATGCACCAGTTTATTATGAGGCTCCTCATTTTAGGAGCTCTGTTGTTTGCCCACTAACCGATTTGGATTAAACTAAAAATGCAACTCGATTAAAAAACCCAAAACCTGGCTATCAAAACGAATTCTAATGCGAAACAAGAATGACATCCCGACGATTTTGGGTTAAGGAGCCCCGTTATTCAGAAACAAAAAATGCCGAAAAGTGCTACTTCTATGGTAGCACGCGTCTGGTACAGATCCTGAACAACATCTCAATGACGCGTGCTACCATAGAGGTTGCACGTTTTTGATTTTTTTTTTTGGTTTCTGAATGACGGGGCTCCTTAACCCAAAATGGTCGGAACGCCATTCTTGTTTAAGCAATCTGACTTTTTTTTTAAATACCTAGTCCATGGGTTTGGTTTGTTCATCGGGCTGGCTGCCCTTCCGGTTTTCTTAAAAACAGTTTTCGGGAGTGATATAAGGAGCTCCTAAAGTGAAGAGAGCCTCAGAAAAAAAAGGTGAACCTCTATCGTAGCATGGGTCTCAATGACAGCAGCTTAGGATCTACTGTAGATGATCTAAATCATGGTCTACATGTCGATGGTCTAGATCATGGTCTACATGTAGATCATGATATGTCCGACGTGTGGGAATACTGGCAAGACGAAACCGTTTTTTGAGCCGTTCTACGATAGCCCCCCCCCCAACATTTCTTTAACGAAAT
>JAYJME010002487.1:0-13617 GCA_036873775.1 Costaria costata | reverse complement strand
CCCCGCGCCGGAACCGGGGTGTGGCCGCTGGGGTGAGAAGGAGGAGGAGGAGGCAGCGAACTCTGTGGCCGACGCCGTCCGGGCCGCAGCCAAGATGGCCGCCTCGGAGGAGCCCGACCGCGGGCTGCAGGCTGTGCTCGCGCGAAACTATGCACGGGGGAATAAGATCGACCTTGCAGCGCAGGGAATGTTGAAGCTGCACGTGGCTCCCGATCCCGCTGCCGCTCCCGCGGGGCGAAGTGGCAGGGGGGCCGAAGCAGGTGCGCCAGCCCGAGCGCCGAATGGGGCGGTTCCTGGCGCAGTTGATGCTGGACGCGTGGGGGCGTCTAGTAGGCGTGTTGCACCTGGGGGCGATGCCACGAAGGAATCAAAGGCAGCAGAAGGCGATGCTGTACCTCCCGCGCCTGAGCAGACCAAGGAAGAGCGGGCGGAGATGGTGCAGAGGGCGCTCAAGAAGTATTCCTTTTACCAGGTACGGCTTTTTTTGTCTTCTGTATGCGGGTACCTTTTTGCTGATCGTACCTTGTTTGGGGCGTGGTTGTTTGCTTTGTTGGCTTGCCTTGTGCGTTATGGCTCTATAGGTCTATAGGTGAATAAGAGGGGCAAAGTTATCAGAACCGACGATGGACACCCAAATTATAGTGCTTGCTATAGTGCTATACTGGTGTAGTGGTATAGTGGTATGGTATGTACCCCTATTTTTACACACGATCTAGTCTACCGGTAGATCGATACATCGGCTTCTGATTGTTCCCCGTAATAGTGTGTTCGTGCCTTTTGTTCCCCATCATAGTTTGTTCGCGCGTTGAGCCACTATTCCGTCGTCGGTCGGTCATGCCACACACTGCCTTGGTCGTCTCGTGCTGACGCTTGCAACCGAACGCCTTTTTTTTTCTTCTCTCCCGCACGCGTTCATCCTGTGCAGTGCCACTCCTGCCGCAAGCCGTATTTTGGGGGTCTCGTTAGTTGCGAGCCAGCTGCTCCTTCGGCCGGAGCCGGCGCGGGGTCGCGAGCAGGGGCTGAGATGGCGGGCGGGGTAGCCGGAGAGGCGGCAGCGGCTGAGCGGGCGCTTGCCGACATCAAGCCGCAAGAGCTGCTCTGTGGGAAGTGCTCTGCGGGCAGTGGCGGTGCCACGTGTTCCGAGCACGGACAGGTACGTTGATCTATACGTTGATTGTTGAAACATGGAACGTCGGCGTTGATTGTTGGAGATTTTGGTTGTTTTGAGGGTTATGATAGGACTACACTCCCGTTTTGGGGACAAAGTACTTGGAATTTGAGTTAGATACGTACTTCGAAGTATAGGTTTTTCTGTAAGAGTGCACTGTTTACAGTAGAAGGGTTAAGCCGCACGGCGTCGGTGTACACGAGTATTGTAATGTATGGCCATGTTGAAATCACTGGGTTGTTTGTACTGTAGAACACTGTCTGCTGCGTGTTCGCTTTGAAACAGCTCGTGGAAGGCTGCCTTGTGCCCATCGTCGATGTCAGACCAACCTAAGCCACACACCTCCTACAGTTTGTAGGGCTGTGAGTTGGCGGGTTATTGTGTAGTCGGGTGGCGGAAGTAAGCCAACTAACTGACTTAGTTTTACCAATGACAAACGCACTATAAATAGTGTAAGCCGAACAACAAACGCGTCAGTCAGATAACAAAAATGCAGAACTCCACAAAATACCGACCACAACTAACAATAACACCTAGCCAACTAGTGTAGACTACACTAATGTAACACTACTGTAACAGTACTATTAATACTGTAACACTACTTTAACAGTACTGCAATAACTAGTCGGCGACTTCTATTAATAGTGAGCCAACTCTCTGCCCTAATCATGAGCGCTGGAGTTGGGTAAGGTGAGCTTTGGCCGCTGACAGCATACTTCTACTAGCATTGTATCGCGATCTGTTCCACGCTTTAGTGATGCGCGTGTCCCTTGCAAAAACGCCCCTCACGTTCGAGGTCTAACATTGGGTGCGCCGCGCGTGCATGACGATGGCGCCTTTTTTTTCATCCCGCAGGAGTTCATGGAGCACAAGTGTTACTGGTGTTGCCGGAAGGTGGCCTCCTACTTCTGCGGAGGCGTTATGCACTTCTGCGATGTCTGCCATCTTCATGGCTTCGCGGCCAAGTCAAAGTCTTGCCTGGGCGGCTCCAGATGCCTGTTTGGCGGCTCCCACCCCGCCAAAGCGCGCAACGGGCAGGATGAGTACATCTTGGGTTGCGGCATTTGCCGCCCTAAGCCCGAGGAAGATGACACCATGGTGCCCGACGCGGGCCAGTAGCGACGCCGTCGCTCGATGCTGTTTGATACGCGCACTGCTGAGGGTTCATTTTTGTCAGCATGGGACGCGGGCATAATAACTTGAGAACTGCTTGGCCTTTCGTGCGAGGCTAAGGTTCGTTTGTCAGCATGGGATGCTGACGTAATCATTTGAGAAGTGTTTGACCTTACGCGCGTGTGAGGCCAAGGTTCGTTTTTTCCAGCATAGGATGCGGGCGTGATCACTTGAGAATGCGGAGTGGGTGCGGCCTGCTCCGGCATTCAGCATCTTGTTGGGGGTGCTGGGAGTTGCTACACCAGCACGACAACGAATTATGACACAGGGGTGGGTTTTCATGAGCGCGAGGAGGAGCTACTGTAGTGTAGTGGAGGACTTGGTCTGATACTGCTTGCGCCGTCTTTTTTAGTCTTTGGAGCGCTGTCTTTACTCTCCCGAGGGCGCATGGGCGTCTGTTTAGGGCCGTCGGGGAAGAGTTTAATAGCAGGCCAGCTGCAACCGCCTTGAGAGAGAAGAAACGAGATAGAGGTACCGATATTTGGTGCCCGCAATTTTTGCTAAGGCGGGCCAGCAGCTAGTAGCTTGATGTTTGCTTAGGCGGGCCAGCAGCTAGTAGCTTGACGTTTGCTAAGGCGAGGTGATGCTGCCTGCTGCTGTCGCTGCTGGGTTTTTGCTCAAAGATAGGGCTTCAAAGCAGCAGCCGCAGTGGTATCAGCAGCAGCGACCAATGTGTAGGGTGTCGGCTCCCCGGCGCTTTAAAGCCAGTCAGCTCTAACCGTGGCTACAATAACTGTGACAGGCAACGACGGCGTGTAATGAATGACGGGTGCGTTCGTCGGAGGCTCGCGATGTACAGGAAACGCGACGGCCTAAAGTAGAGCATTGGCGGTTCTGGCGGGTGCTGCCGCGGAGAGTGACTACTCGTAGGTCCAGCTTATGTCATGTAGAGTGTGATTTTGAAAGGGAGGGCGGAACTAGCGCGTGTTGACGCATCCTGGGTTTCGAATATATTTGTTTTTTTGAATTTTTTGAATGTATCTGTTGGCTGAGAGATTGATGATTTGTTGGCACATGCCTGATCGGCGCTTTTCAGCAGCCAGTAGCGGGTGTAGATGCTTCGTATTGTTGTACGTGAACATCGTCAGGTGGTGGCATACTTTTGTTTTTATGCACACATCAAATTCAGTTAATGAATGAATACACGAGTAAATGTTAGTTTTCGTAGGACGTGTTGCATTGAAGGAGCGCGGGCGAATGAGATACTACCATGTTGTTGAGATTTTTTTGTTTTTGCGAACATAAGCGGTATAATAGTTTTGTCTTACAAAAAATGAGGCGCGCACCTATGACACCGTGGGCCCGTCGACGGCCGCTCACGAATTGTCGATCGCGCCTACGTACACCTAGGATTAAAGAGATTACGCTGACGGGCCCGTTGGTTGGTCCAGACGACTGTGTCGGTAGTCTAGACTACGGGTTATTCCACAGTCTACAAGTCAGTGCCTCGGTCCATGGGCAATATGCTAAACTGCTGTGCATTTCCAGTATATATTTTTGTACACAAGCTGCGCGTACAGTGTGGTATTCCCTGCCTGCAGTGTTCCCATTGGATAGAGGCAGCGGAATAGGGACTGACTGTGGTCAAATTTCTCGAATGATTTTTTGGAAGAAATTGGAATTTGGATGAATGAATGCAATGTGTTCGCTCCCCACCATCGCCGACAGGCCACAACCAGGCGTCGCCTTATGCCTCGTACTGGTACTGGCGCACTGGTGCGCAATACACAGTCCTCGCGGCTGCTTCAGTCTTCAAGATGCCTCCGGCGGTCAAAGTGCTTGAGGCCGCCCGCCGGCTGCGTATCGTATTGTACTACAAATATTACATATAGTATTATACAGTACGTAGCGGGTGAAAACGCGATTGAACCAACCAACCGATTCAACTTCAAACACGTTTGCCTGCTCTTCAAAGTACCAGAATCTTGGAGCAAGGCTTCCCGCTTCCCCCTGTGGGTTAATCGCGCTATCTACGCGCATTCCCCCCCTTTCGACCCTTTATGGACCCAGATCTAGCCAGCAAACAAATGGTCTTACGATATGAACCATCATAATAGTATTAGTGTAGACTAAGCGCGTAGCAGTACGAGCAGCACCGAGGAGCATCATGCTGCGATTGATCTTGTAACTCCTTGCAGAGTATATATCCAGTACAGTACTAAATGTATCATCCCCTAATAGAATATCCCCAGCAGAGCCGGGTGGCTGCGCGTGGCCGATGCTGCCGTCGTCGTTCTTTTCGTCCTTTTTCGCCTCTGAATCGCAAGAGGGTTAACATGCAGCGTACACAATCCCGCGAGCGAGCCTGCCGAAATGAAATCGTGGCATGCTCGGCCATACCGACTTACTGACTACGAGGGTCTATGGTCATACCTGGTACCAGGTATAGACATTTATATTTACATACTGTACTCGTACTCAACTTGCATCAACTTGCATTCGTAGCCAAGAAGGGACGCTTAGCGGCCACAGCCTCAGCCTCAAACGTAACCGAGCGACTCCTATGATAGGCTGTCGTCGGTAATTCTGTCTGCTCGACTACTTCAAGGAACGGCAGAAGAGCAAAAAAACGTCTCGCGAAACCCATGGTTCATACGGCCTTTCTTATGTACAAATGTATAATATCAGGTACCACGTAGTAGAGGGAGTTATCGCCCAATCGGCGTTCTCTGTATCGATAGTCGATATCATACGATGGTCAATAATATGCTCTGGACAGCAGCGCGATTTGGCATGGCGGTGGTACATGCAGCTTGTGTGCGACCGTACCCTCCCCCCTTCAGTCGGATTCCCAGTGGTACTTGACGATCTTGATTTCCTCCAGCACGAACTTTCCGATCTTGTACTTTAGCTCTTCCTCGAACGCCCACTTCTACTCGCCGGCCAAGTAAATGGTGAGGGCCGAAAAACACGAAACACGGTGGAACTAGCGGTAAGCTGTTTTCGCGGTTGCTGTCGTGATGTAATATTCATGTTCATATTACGGGGAAACACATTAATCAGAACCAAATATGTATGGTTCGTAGAAATAGTGAAAATAGTAAAATACGAAGCAAAATTCGGGGGGTACGATAGGGCTACGTAGCCTCACACAGCACTTACAGCACTTTTTGGCCAAAACATTTCCGATTGGGGGGGGGGGCTCAAAGTGAATATAATTTGGGTTTTACAATATTTTTCGCTCTAATCTAGGCCATGGGGGGCTCAGTGTATAATAGTCTCTTGTCTAAGTCTGTTTGTGGGTGAGACGTGGACCTCCTCAAGTAATGAGCTTCGGAAAAGCTAGGTGCTATCATTACACCCCCACGGCAGCATGCGTCATACTGAAGTACCTGGTGTGCCTGCTGACAGGTTTTGGTGTACATCGTTTGTTCTAATTATTATTATCCCTCGTTATAATACAGTACTTGTATTAATAAATACCTCGTATATATATAGATATCTCATCAGTGGCCGTTTTTCCTTTCCGGAGGCGCAAACTGGGCGTGTATTCAGGAGTACTATTCATACGGCCACAGAGAAAGCAGACGGAGGATCGAAAACACACTTATACTTCGCATGCCCCTACTTTTACACACCATAGTATTAATAGCTTACCTGTAAGTATGCTCCCCGGTAACAGCTACCCTGGTAGTCAATACACACGTGACTGGCGGCTGATGCTGTGTGCAGCGCCAAATAAAAAATTGATCAATGTTCAAGTTGAAGTCGCGTGTGAAAAGGGATACGGATGGCTGGGCCACAAAAATAACCATACCATAATTTCTCCCCGCACAGGAGGGCGACAGAGGCGCAAATGTCTACTACAAACATTCAAAGAATATCTACTTCAAACATTCATAGGTACTCTGTCAAAGACGTTGCTAATTGAGGCGGAAACAAAAACAAATGCTTCCCAGCTTCGCCAAACGTGGGTACGCCAGGGACATTGGCGTAAGGTGCGTACTTCGTACTTCGTATACAGTTTACAGTTTATACGGATACCCTCTTAATCGTGGGGGTATTTCTGATTGAGCGTGGGAATCATCGCACGCGGTGGCTAGTTAGCGGTGGCCATGTGATTACTTATCAAACGCAGAGCTGTGGCTGCACACATACCCTCGTAGATTCATAGCACCTCTATAGACGAGCCTCTAGACCACGGCCAGCACAGGTCAGGCCAGGCCGCAACCACGCTAAACTAAAAAAAGGCTCTCCCTCACGTATTCCCATCCGACCATGGTGTTGCATTTCACGCAGAAGACGTCCTCGCACGTGTGCAGACCTGGGATGTCAGCGCACCAAAGCGTAAGCAGTAAGCACTAATCAGTAAGTAGCGCATCCTTTTAACTCGCGGGGAGTAGCTGTGTGTCCTTTTCATGAAGAGTCTACTACGTTTGTTGGGGCTAAACTTGTCCGGGGCAAAAGAAAAAAATGATGACGGCCTCGGTGTCGATGTCGGCTTAATCAGCTTTAACATCTTTATCATGCAAGCGCGCACGACGGCGAGCTGATCGGAAATCGCACCGTGCCGAAGGTGTGTGTTCTTAACATCATTAATTATTAACCATTGAACCGTTCTTTCCACCCATCGACAACCAGCAAATCCAATGTCCGCGCTGAGTCTTCATCCTATTAATAGAGAGATATCAGTACCTGGTACAGGCTCTGTGGTCAAGAAGTACGAGACAGATACAACACATCGCAAGTTCTAGTAAAGAGACTACGCAATGTAATACCGACGTACTGTGTACGAAAGGCAGAAGATACGTAAGCCAGCACACAAGACAAATTGCCGGAGAGAAAGAAAGACAGACAGAAAGGAAGAAAAAAAGATAGAAAGAAAGAAACAAATAAACAAACAAACAAAGATGCCGCAGTCAAACCACCAAGTCGAAATTAATGTCCCGGTCAAGAAAAGTTCTGGTCAAGCAAAGCTGGCATGGCATGACCCACCTGTTCTCAGCGTCCTCTGATCCGAAGGGCCGTTGGTAACATTGACAACTTTCTCAACAAGGTACCCCCTGCGCAAGAACGTGCCATGCGACCGGTTCCACGGAAGGGCAAGAGAGGTCAGATCGACCAAAATAGCAACAAACCAGAGACAAAGGTGTGTCCGGCCCGCACTTTTTCCTATTGGTCAATATTTTTGATTGCAAATTCTAATTGCATTGCTTTGGTGGAAAATCCGTGATACCTCACCAACCGTCTAGGGTGAGCCATCTGCATCGCGAGTAGTAGCATTCTGCGTGCTTGTTGTACAACTCCTTGCGATACATATACTGCATATAATGCTGGTACCAAATGTCTCATCCCCTAGACCACCCCAGCAGCGTCCGGCTAGTATTTCTGCGTTTGGCTGACACTGCTGAATTCTTCATTCGCCCCTTTTCGACTCCCAAGACCCAAAAGCTGTCTACAAAAAACTCACAAAACACTCGCCTCGCCGGACATTAAGAAAGACTTATCATATTATACGTAGTACGTATCCGTTCATGTCCGGTCTCATGCGGAATGCGGGGTGTGTGGCTGTCTGCTATCTGTAGACACTGCCGAGCCCCGCGGTTCAAGCGTTGGTTTGCCGCAAGATATTATGCAGGTTGTGGCATGAATACACTACCGGCCGTGTCATACACCAGGAGATAGAGCCCCACAAGAAACCCAGCCTGATGTTTCAGGGGGAATAAAAAATTCGGGAGCGGTTACAGTATACAAAATTTAGTGTGGAACACACCCTTACTCAAATACAAAATCTCCCCCGGGTCAGTATCCCAGCTCCTAATCAGAGAACCGGTACATGTAGATTATCATACAGCAGTTGAAGCTCCGACTATCAAAACGAGAATGGTTTAGATCGGTGACAATGGAAAGACGATGTTTGCCCAAAAAGCTTGAATTTCAAAGATTAGCTCCGTAACATCTCAGTACAGCTCGCCATGAGCACGTTTCTTCAAACGAAAAGTTTGAAATTTTGCAAAAAGCAAAAAATAAATAAATCTCGGGCCGATCTTGGGACAAGATCGGCTTGAGAAAAACTCAGACCCATCTTTGTTTCGAAGCGGCGAGATTCCGAGTCCTCGACAGACATCGATCGACAAACCGAACGACTGCGTCATGAACTCTGAACGGGGGGCGCTCGTTAGGGACTCTGGCCCACCCTAGGGTCACACACTATGGCTGGTGATACGTGGCGGGCACTCGCCAGGCGTCTGGTAAAAAAACTTTTGGCCGCTGGTGTGTACGACAGAAAACAGTCGACAAAAGTTCTCGATCCCTCTCGGATGGCAAAAAGTAGGCTTTTTTTCAGGTGTGGGAGAAGAGCGTCAGACGCCGCCGGCAAGCTCTCGCCCCCTACACCTCGGATCCACCTGACACCTTCGAGGCCGTCATCTGCATTCGTTGGCTTTGCCCTACACCAAGCCGGTTGGCTGTAGGTTGAGTCTGTATCGAGATCGAAGGTCTAGCGTCGAATGAGCTGATTTTTATCAGCGTGTTGACAACTTTCAACGAGAAAACCAAGTTGCGCCGCTTGAAAAAAAGAAGAAAAACAAATGCGCTTCCTCTTTTTTCCCACAACGGCGGCACGAGAGTATCTTCAGCCCCAAAGTTTCTTCCATTTTTTTTGAAGAAAACTTTCAAACTTCGCGTTCCCATTGTCATTGGTCTAAGAGTGAGATATAGGTATACCAGTAGCATACCGCATGCATTATGTGTATTATACATTGCAGTACCGACAGGGTTAAGTCGTTATGTAAGGCATGCCTTACGTAGCGGCCGGGGCTCACCTCCTGCCGTTGCGTGTTGCATGTACTACTGCTTTACCCCCTGGTATTTTAATTCCGGTGCTTCGTATAATAGCCTGGACGCAGAATAGGACTGCAACGTAAATGTAGAGGGGAGGGTCTTATGAAGGTTATTGAGTTGGTTTACTTTTTCCTTTGGTTTTCATTGGTTTTATTCTTGTTTGTGGAATATTTGTGAGTGATTGAAGTGAAAAGCTTATACTGCACATTGTCGGAGGGAAAAAATAATAATAATGATAAAAATAGGTACTCCTACTGCTACTCGTACATGTACAAAGTCATACCTGGCCGTACGTATAATATATACGGAGTGTATCAACGGCAAGAAACAGGAACGTTGGGGCAGCCTGGACTTGTCACGGGCATTAATATTACGGGCATCAACCGTACCTGGTAGTAAATAGGACCAAATATTGTTATTACGGGGGACCATAGTAAATAGGACCAAATATTGTTAGCAAAAATATGGAAATATATAGGTTTTGGTGTCTTCAGCAGGCTCTATTGTGTCTACAGTAGGTCCTCTTAACTACGGACCAAATATTGTTAGCAAAAATAGGGAAAAATATCGGTTTTGGTGTCCACAGTAGGTCCTATTGTGTCTACAGTAGGTCCTATTAACTATGGTTCCCCGTAATAGCAAAAATAGGGAAAAATATAGGTGTTGGTGTCTACAGTAGGTTATATTGTGTCTACAGTAGGTCCTGTTTACTATGGACCAAATATTGTTAGCAAAAATAGGGAAATATATAGCTTTTGGTGTCTACTGTAGTAGATGCTATTGTGTCTACAGTAGGTCCTATTAACTATGGTCCCCCGTAATAGTATGGTGGCAGCGCGCGTGTGGTGCAACTCGTTGCGTTGAATTTCGGTGTATGATACTGATACCAGGTACCCTTCGTACTTCCAGCAGTCCGGGTTGCTTTCGTATGGTGGACGCTTCAATCGTCAGATTGTTTCGACACAGTTTCCCTCTCTCTCTCTCAAGTAACTTTGTTTCGACACAATAGTTTCCTTTTCCCAAGTCCCAAAGGGGGGAAATGTACAGGTGAAGTGTACGAGTTTTTTTCGTTCGCCCCACATGTAAGTATATTTTCGCGGCATTGCGTTTTTGTTACCGCAACAGGCGGCAGAAGCCATGCTCGGCTTGCTAAAACTTGGGTTCCACGCGCCCGCGACTGTTTTGTTCGCCGCAGGGGAACGAAAATATACTCACATGTGGGGCAAACGAAAAAATCGAGGCACCTTTTCTGTAGCCGTTACCGCATGTCTGAATTATTATCTAGGATGAAGTATAGAAATCGGGGAATATTTTATTACCTGCTGTGTAACTTTAGTGTGGTCGGCCAACTTTTCTGGGGAAAAAAAACGCCTGATTTTTTTAGAAACCGTTAATTGTGGGGTCGGGGTTAGGGTTATAGGGTTAGGGTTAGGGTGTAAAGTATGTTTTCGGCATTTTTTTTAGATATTTCTTCTCATAACACTGGAACCACGCGCGGGTCAAAACCAATTCCCCGATTCCTATACGTTATCGTAGAGAATTGTGGTAAAGGCGGCTCCACCTTTTTGGACTTTTTCGAGGTTCGGGAGGCATCTGAAGGTACTTTTGTCAAAAACGATTTTCGGGCGTGTATTGCACTCATATAATACGTATATATGTATATACCTGGGTTATCGCAAAATTTTGCCTCCAGTGGTATCTGCAAGACGCCTCTCGGTGCCTGACGCGCGTCTTGCACCACGCGCCGGAGGCCGAAATACTACCAGGTCTAAATTGCCATCCTTGTGTGACAGGGCCGTTATTAACCCTTTTACTACCCCAAAATGTATCGCACACTATTTCCAAGTAGTTATGTCCCCAAAAGCCGTTTCCGGCTCTAAAGGGGTTAACGACACAACAAAATAGGAAATAGTTTTTTGCTATTCTGACCGCATACGTGCAAATGGGAAGTATTTTGCCACAAAAGCACGAGAACCTCTTCCGTCGACAAAACACACTAAAAATAGCAAATACTTTGCTATTTTGGCCGCGTAACGCCCTCAGATCTCAATCAAACCCTCCGCACGTAGGCGTGCCCTAATATGTGCAGGACGGCCCGGCACATGATTTTGTGTAGGACGTGTGTGGTCAATTTCAACTTCCCACGTCGGCCAAAACCAACGCGACCCCAGAACTAACCGTAACCTTAACCTAACCCGAACCCAAACCCAAACCCTTTGGGATCGCCAAGGGCGATCACACAGCTCCGCCGCGTGTTTTGGTGGCGTTTTTCCCCAAAAACCTCCGGGTGACCGAACGACCAGCCTCGACCAAGTCAGGCCCGCATCCTGCCCAAAATTATGTGCCGGTCCCTCCTGCACATAATAGAGCGAGTCCAGCACGTACCACATACAGCACATACAGCCAGTAAGTAGTCCTTCCTGACAACGACTTTAGGACCGAAATCTCCTGTACATTTTGACTCACTATTAGTGTAGGGCGGCAAATCGTGATCCGCAGTTCGGAATTTTACCAACAAAAAAAACGAGCGCGGCACAACCGCGGTTCTGGCCCGTTTTAGGTCCGAATTGGGGTTAGGGGTAGGGGTAGGGGTTGGGTTGGGTCTACGCCCGTGGCTTAATCCCACCCTCGGAAGTGCTTCCTAACAGGTGAAATCATGAACAATCAACAACCCGATCCCTGGAAGATCTATCCTAAGCCGTTTTCAGGAGGTCTCCCTTACAGCACAGCAAAGCCGACAGATAGCCGAGACCTCTGTCGAGGAGGCTTGGAAAGGAACGCAGCAGGGCCCCGGAAGCCGACAGACCTTCCCGCCCGACTAAAGGCGCATGTTGTTGAGGTTGTTGTTGTTGTCGTCCTCACATTAGCTCGCTATTCAAGTCCGTGGTCATAGGACAGGCTCCAATAACTCTGGAGGGGAGAGAATGCTGCTGTTGTTATTGTTGTTGTCGTTGTTGTTGATGCTGTTGTTGCTGCTGTTGTTGTTGTTGCGGTTGCTGTTGTTGTTGTCGTTGTTCTCACATTAACTCGCTGATCAAGTCCGTTGTCACAGGACAGGCTCCAATAACTCTGGAGCGGAAAACTAATGTACGTTGTCTCGGGGAAGCTGGGGCGGCTGTTTGGTTGGAGTTGACATGTGGACCTGCCCAAATTGGCACCCGTGCAACACTCACTCGGGCTTCGGGGTTCGCCATCTGCGTCATCAACCCATCAGCGGTGCTGCCGGCACCACCGCCGAAACCCTCGATACATATGCATACAGTATTAATAGTGGGGGCTATATAAGGCGGTATACAGCAGTACGCGACATGTGTTAAGAATTTGGTAGTTAAGAATTTCAGGCTGCGTTTCTTCGAAAAATAAGAATTTACAGCTATGCATTTGTGGTCAGCAAGGAACACCACTCTAAACCCTATGCAATAGCCTTTGAGAGCCTACGCTCAACGTTGAGATCACAATGAGCCGCGAGCCTTAGCCAAAATAGGATTTTCTTAACCCCTGTAGAGCCGGAAACGGGTTTTGGGGACAAAACTACTTGGAAATAGTGTGGGATCATTTTTCCGGTGGTGGAAGGGTTAACTGCTGTCGCCGCGTACTGTAGTGCGAAGGAAGGTTGGCCGCCCTATTCGTACAGACGGCTGGCTGTATTCAGAGTTGCCGTCGTGCCAAGGGATCTCAACCGCCCTATATCGACTGGCCGCCTTACTCTGGCCGCCTTGTGTAGGCCATACTATTAATACTGCTGTATTGGTATCATGCCTCCCTGTTTTACAGGAGTTTGTGCGAGGTCTGGCGCGACGGGGTGTGGTTTGCGTGACATGACCGTGCGTTGGCGTGATTGCTTTAAAATGGTGAATGGAACACGTGGTATACTTCGTATATGATAGTCTAAAGATACTCTATACTCGTATAATATAATAGATTACACAAAACACGTACTCGTAGTACGCGCGATCGAAGTGTCCCACGCAGCTTGCAAAGTTGAGATTCGACGAAATCCTCGATCTCTCAGCTGACGTTTTTTTCTTTGATAATAGAACGCATGAAAACTGAAAACGCAAACGAACGCGTGCGTACGAATTTCCGGTATCATATTGTACGAGATCTACGTACTATTAATACTTGTAAAAGAAAAACAGAAAAACAGAGAAAAAAAGAAAAAAAGAAAAAAAGAAAAAAAGAGCAGAGACACTCTGACAGAACAAGGGAGAATACTGCAGTATCAGGTACACAGCAAGCCGTCGCAGTCGTTGTCGTAATCAAATAGAACAGACTGCTGCTCTACGCAGCTGCACGTACGTGTAGACTACACAGCAGCAGTAGTAGTAGACCACGGTAGGATAACACCCAAACTACCTGTGAAGCAAATCGTATATACAACTCTACAAAGTAACAACAAAAGAAGAGTCAAAGCACCGTAATGCATTATCTCTGTGTCGTTGCTTGTGACCACAGAGCGTGTTTCTCCTAGGGTGAAGAATCAGCACGGACAA
>JAYJME010002486.1:0-13619 GCA_036873775.1 Costaria costata | reverse complement strand
AAAGCGGGCTCTTTAATGAAATGTGTACTCTTACCCCGATGAGCACCAGGGATTAAGACAAAAGCAACTATTACGGGGGACCATAGTTAATAGGACCTACTGCAGACACAATAGGACCTATTGTAGACATATATTCCCCTATTTTTGCTAACAAGATTTGGTCCATAGTTGATAGGGCCTACTGTATAGACACAGTAGAATCTACTGTAGACACCAAAACCTATATATTGCCCTATTTTTGCTAACAATATTTGGTCCTATTTACTATGTTCCCCCGTAATATTGTAAAACCAAACGATATTACTGGGTAGTTTCCTCGGTCGAGAACCAATCACCTCCAGTCAGAAATAGTTCAGAGACAGCGTGCTCACCCCTTGTCGTAGCGTGCTCGGGTGATCGTGTGAGCGGTCCATGCTGTGTTATATCGAGGGGATACGTTTTGGTGCACCACTGACCCTATTTATGTTCAGTCCTAAGTTTGTATGCTTTTTGGTCTCGCGGTATGGACCCCCCATACAACCATTGGTGTTTACTCTACTCTGGCAAAGGTATTTTAAGTTTTACGTCTTGGTGAAATACAAAGCTGCCCGCCCGAGCAGCTAATGGGGTCCAGGGTGTCTTCACATAGGGTTTCCGGTGAGTTGTGTAGGACTCCTTGCCTTGAGGAACCCTGTAACTATTGTGTAGGACTCCTGGCCTTGAGGAACCCTGTAATGATGGCCATACTGGAAGAACTCAGCCCACAGGGTATGGTCATGGGGGCGGCCTCTATTCAACATTTTCTCGCACGCAGCGCCATTGCCTCCGACGAACCACACAGCAAGCGATGACCATATGCAAAGGCACTCAATCCACACAATTCGGTGTCGTCCTCTCCACCCCCCCACCCCCCCCTCCCCCCCATTCCCCGTAAACCTGCTATTATCCCAGCGCTACAATGATGGCGAGCCTGGAGGAACACAGCCCTTGGGGCATGGTCATGGGCAACGCCGGACTCCACCACCACCCTACGGAGTATGCCGCTTGGCACATTCGAACCAGCGAGGGAGAAACGGCGGAATCGTTCGACCCGAATATCCACCCGCACGTGCTCCAAGAGCCGGCTTCGGCGGTGTGCCCGGCGTTTCTGGCGGCAATGGACGATGTCGTGCAGGCCACCCACAGCTGTCGGGAGCCGCACGATTTCGGTGCTGACATGGTATACATATCGTCCAACAGGTATAATACACTTCTTACGTATATTTGTGAAGGTTTGGTCTGTTTTCGCTTATATCTCTTCGTGTACACCCAACCGTCAGCCAAACAGCTACGGCGGGTCGACAGGCGAAGGTCGTCTCGACACGGTCGTCGTTAAGAGTTGGGGGCGATCCGTGCAGTGTGTCGTAGTACGCATGGTTAGTGCAGTTGGGTTAGTAAATCCGTTGTCGTTGCACCATGCGGTGCTGCTGGAGGTCGACGCCGATGGATGTCATTGGCCTGCGCTTCCTAGATGTTCACAGTTACAGTAGGATGCATTCATGGAGTTCCAAATTTATATATGGGTTGGAGCCAAAATATTGCCTGTTGAGTAGTGCCGGTTGACGACAATAGTGCCTGTGAACTCCCTTGGCACTGACGGGAACAAACAGTAGTGGCAGTATAATGCCGGTATTTCCGAGCTACGAGTATAATGCCGGTATATTCGGCTGGTATATACCGCCACTACACTATAGAGGGACCTCTGCTGTAAACCTGGCCACTTGGAAGCCTGGAGCAGGTAGGTTTTGAATACAATTAACCACATATATATGCCAGACAGATAGCAGCAGCAGCGGCCACGGCATGACATCAAACTTGGGGTAAACCGTTTCGGGCTAACGTACGCCTTCAACAAAGGCGGCGATTTCGGCCCCAACCTAATGCCTAATACGTGTGCGTGACGGTAGGAGTGGTGTTTACTGTTGGGGCTAGAGCTTGAGTAATGTTGGGAGCTGGCAATAATCCTGGCAGGAACAAGTGACAACCAACCGTATGGTCCGTGTGCCACAATATGTGCAATCTGTTTTCGGCCAATAACTTCGAAAACAAGACGAATTGCAAGATAAGGAGACCACAGGGTGACTAGCACCAAGGCTGAGCGAACAAATAGTGGTGTTGCTCATCTACTCTAAAATCATGCAAGTTACAGCTCGTGAAGGGCCAAAGTTAGCTAATTGCGACAAAACCACGAGTTTCTCGCGAAATATCGTTTTTCTGAAAAACTAAAGAGAGGGTCACCTGGGGATTGGCAAAAATAATCGCTTGCCACGATATCTTATGAAATCGTCTTGTCGGCTCCCGTAACTCAAAGGGCCTTACATGACGTCCCGCATCCGATTTTCGGCTTACTTCTCTCAAACGCTCTCGTATATATATGCATTCACTGAAGAAAAAGGCCGTCTGTCGAATTCCGAGATCTATCAACAACTGTCTTTGTATCACCTATGCAGCGTCCTTGGTTTACGATTGGATTTCACCTTGCTGTTTCTTGTTTTCACTATATCTGAACCCATTGGCGAGTGCAAAGATACTCACGCTGAGGACTTCGTAAGCTTTAGTGTGTGCGTGTTTCATGCAGGTTGAGGCGCAAAGGCTACTCTCAGGAGGACGCAGACATCCACGTCCAGCTCCTCGCGATCTTCTTTAGACTTTGGCTCACGACCAAGCGTTCCGAGTGCCGCTCCAAGTAACATTTGCCCCTACCTTCTATTACAGGGGACCATAATTAATAGGACCTACTGTAGGCACAATATGACCTACTGTAAACACCAAAACCTTTATATTTCCCTATTTTTGCTAACAATATTTGGTCCTATCTTCTATGGTCCCTCGTAATGTTAACAGTTTCCCCTCTTCCAACGTACTAAAACTTGCATGCTTTACTTTACGCGGTTGCATGTTTTACGTTCTTACGTCTGCAGCAAGGCAATGTCAAGCGAGTGCACGGTCGAAGCGGCCTCCCGCGGGATCGTCACGGGCCACATCGACCTGGGGCTGAGGGCGGGAGACGTCCACACCTCGTTCAGCACAAACCCTAGCCTGGCTGCCTTAAGTGCATTCCTGGACTACCTGTTCCTCATGGACGCCGCGGCCATAGTGCGAACATCGTCATCTTTTTCGGGCACAGTCGCTACCATCAAGCGGTTGGACTGCCGCCTGCATACATACGAAACCTTGCCCGGACGAGAGCTGTACCTGTGTCTGCCTTCGGACTGCAGTGCATGATCCATTGCGATGATCACTGCGCGATTCGAATCGATTGGTATCAGGGCCGTACGTGTGTCTGCCCTCGGGGTCCCGAACTTGATTGATCGTGAGGAAGACTAAGTGGCGCTAATAGAGACAGCCTGCATGGGCGAGTGCGGTACACGTGTTTGCCTTGGGACTGCATAACGTGATGGCGATGGATGAGCACTGCGCGACATGTCTCGATTGTTTCTGGGATTTTATTGAGTTGAGTAGCCTAGCCTGTGAAGTAAGGCCCGGCCGGGTGCGAATGGAGCTACGAGCCCCTGCCCGGACGAGTTCTTTAGCAATATTTGCCTTCGGACTGTGCAAATCGTAACCGCGATGAGCACTGTGTGGCACAGACCGAGGTTTTCGGAGGTGTACTATGTATTGCCCGACCCACGAGTTACGCGCCGATAGTACGCGGGCGCACAACAACCTGTTCAAGGGCACTGCATGAACCGTAGCATTGGGCACTGGGCACTGCATGCCGCTTACATGAGGATGTTGACGCTACATGGTGTGTCATACCGTCGATGCAACCTCTTCGAAAGGCTCATAAGGGCACCAAACGGCTTTGCGCGAGGTCTGGAAGTTAGATACTAGTTTCAAGTCAACAATGTATACAGATTGTCTGTCTTTGCGGTTTAATCGTCTTCACCGCATCCTGGACATACTGCTGCTGCAGGTGAATGGACCACACCACATCCTAAGTGTTCTTGCGTGGCATGTTGAATTTATTACACCGCGTCCTAGGTATACTGCCGCTGCGGTTGAATTGGTTACACCGTATCCTAAATATGTACCGTGGCGGTTGAAACAGTTACACCGCATCATCCTATGTAACGGTGCAATTGAACAGTTGGAACCAAGACCTTCAGCAGTGGCTCTTGGTTTCAGCATCTTCTGGAGTCTAGACGTCGCAGCGATAAGTCGTAGCACCATTATGTAGAAGAGGAACTCCACGCCTTCTTTTCCGCAGCGAACATATCCCGATATACGATTACATGACTCAACTGGGAGGGCTCTTGCAAAACCTCCACCAGGGTCATGTCCATAACATGAAGCATACCGTAAATCGATAGTGTGTAGTGTTGCGAAACAACACGCCATGTGGTTCAGCATTCTCAACCCACCGACCGTTTCGGACGTTCCCAAAGGCAATACCATAACACTGGCCCACCCTGATGGGATACATGGCCTTACCTATGGAAAGCTCGAGGAAGCGCAGGTTCCACGGAAGAGGTCATTCGAAGAAGGACTTGGCCTCAGAAATGTAGCCCTAAGCTTACGGCGCGTTCCATTTTCGTATAAATACCACTCCTGTGCTACACACTTTTCTACAACCGCCAGACCAATGCAGACGCGAGTCGACGAGGGGGAAAAAAAGATGAACTCTTGCCGAGAAAACCTTGAAGGCACCCTGTAGCGCGGGGGGAGGAAGAGAGTGCCCGCTGCGTGAATTCAGGTCTTTGTTGCGAAAGAGAGAGAGAGAGAGCTGGTGATGAAAAATACGAAGAAGGGGAGGGTGCTCTCGATATGATGGTATTGCCACAAGCAGCAGTGCGACATTCCCGCCGCTGCAGGCGATTCATTGCAAGGTCGTGAGTGAATAGATACAGTCTACGGTCGGTCGTGTATTTCGAGGTGGGGGTGCTTTGGACCCCAATAGCTCCCATGGCTGTTCAACCGACGTTGAAGTTGCATCGCTGTTGTGGTTTCCAATACTGTATAGTGTTAAATTATTCGGTATACACCAACCACTGTAGCCCATCGAAGAATTGATTGGAGTTAAGGTGTACAATGTTTCTCACAATCGGTTTTTGCGCCAAGGTTTACAGAGCCCCCTGATGGTGCAGCCCTCTTTTAACATGCGTGTACATTTTGTCGTTTAGAGCAGTCCAGCGCCTACACCTTGTCTGCACCACCAACGTGCACCCGAAGGCGGCGCAGGAACAAAGGGGCCATTTCCGCGCCTGCTGCTGTAGACACCTTGCCAGTTCGGGAAGTTTTATAGAGAGAGAGATGCTACGGTATTGTATGTGGGAGGGGGGGCAGGGGGCTGGGCCAAAACATTTCTTCCTGACGGCCCCCCTCACCTCAGGAATAGTCACTATGTTCAACAATCGATTTATGATTTACTATGGAGTAAGATTCGGCATATACCTAGCCCCTGGCAGTGTTCAATGGGTTGGCCGTACAGTTCTCTTCAATTCGGTTGTGGGTACGCCGGTACACGGAAGTCCTGATGCGAGGAGCCTCAGAAGTCTTCGGAGCGACCCTGACCCTTTGATGCCTAGCATGTCCGGCATGTCTAGTACTTGTGTCTTGTCCTAGGCGGTATAAACGTGGTGCACCTAATCAGGAGGTGGCCGCTACAACTAGGGAATTTCAGCCGCTTCAAGGCAACAGACTCAATGTCAGGTTGTGAAGTTGGATAAATCCAATCTACGGTACTGTATAGTACACGAGGGGGGTTGGGCTTGGGTCCAATTTCTTGTGGCTAACGGGGCTCCCGAACCGAAGAACTTAATAATATGTTTGCATCTGATTTGCTATTTATAATACAGTATTACCAGAGTAGAAGAACGGACGAGATATCACGGTAGGGGCACCAGGTGTTTGGCTCAATATTGTGCGACCGGTTGACACGTGCTAAGGTAGAGTTTGCAATTGTTTGGCTGTTTTGTTTATATATGGCGGGGCTCTTTAACCCAAACTTGTCGGAATGTCACACTTGTGTAGCAATATAATATATTTTGGTGTTCATTATTAGTCCATGGGTTTGTCCATCGGGCTGCCTTTCCAGCTTCCTCGAAAATGTTTTCGGGTGTGATATGGAGCTCCTTAAGTGAAGAGCCTCAGAAACAAACATCATGGAACAACACCTCTATCGTAGAATGGGTCGGTTGAGCTCCTGAAGTGAGCACCTACCGGTTACAGTAGTATCATAATTGAACACGTATACCTGGTATGTGTTTTGGAGTTAGCGAATGAGAAACAGTGATCGGGTCGCGCGAACAAATGTATTCTAAGTCGTCATGTTTCGGGTTGGGTTATAGATATTGATATGGATCTCGGAAAATATGGCACCACACCACCCCTATCATACCGTGGAATTGTTCTTGCGCATGGAATCGTCCAGTGGGTTTGGCGTACACTTTTCTCAACATTTGGTTTTGTGTACCTACGGTGTACGGAAGTCCTGATGTCTGGCGTGCCTCGGACCATTCATGTTCACCCCCCCTCCAGCACGCATCTGTTGTGGTACACAATAGTGAAGCACCTACCCCTGCTCCGCGCCACATACGCATGCGAGTCAGGGAGTGGCGGCCTTGATGGGCGAGTTTGTTCAGCTGCTAAAAACGCCCTAACATCTTGTGGAGATGGGAAGCGTCGTGCCCGGTTAGGGAGGGGGTGGAACCTTTCGGCACAATCGTTTCTTTTTGACGGGGCTCTAAACAATACAATGCAATCCCATGCCTGGCACCAGTGCTAACACCAGACATACCTATCGTGGTATGATTCGTTACGCAATACCGGGCCCGCTCTGGCATAGTTTAGCGTACCACTAGAGTAGTCAACTGGTACTACCCAACGGGTTGAGCCTACAGTGATTCTCGGACTTTGTTTTAGGATAAGGTGTATATAAGTCCTGGTACGAGGAGCCTCAGGATATGCAGGTGTGCAGCATGTTGTTGTGTGAGTTGCCGCCGACACCACCCAGGTACCTGTGTTTTCAGCCGCTATACTACTAGCCCTCGGCCGAGTCACCACCACACCGGTTTGCATTTTTAACCTTTTGACGCGTGCTACAATAGGGGTTGCAATTTTCGGCGTTTTTTCGTTTCTGAATGACGGGGCTCCTTAAGCCAAAATCGTCCGAATGTCATTCTTGTTTAGCAATATGACGTTTTAAATGCCTAGTCCATGAGTTTGCTCATCGGGCTTCCGTTCCGAGGAGTTTACTCAAAAACAGTTTTTCGGGTGTGATATGGAGCTCCCTAAGGTGAAGAGCTTCATAAACCGAATGTGATGGTGCATCTCTATCGTAGCATGGTTCTTTTGGTCTATATGATTTCTTTGCTTTCGCGGCATGTATCCGTATGGGATGGGTGTTGACGGGACAGTTTACAAGACAATACGACGCGTGCTACGATAGAGGTGGCACTTTTTGACCTTTATACCTGTGAATGACGGAGCCCTTTAACGACACATGCTACGATGAGGGTGCACCCATTTTTTCTGATGCTCTTCACTTTAGGAGCTCCATATCACACCCGAAAACTGTTTTTGAGTAACATGGAAGGGCAGCCGGTGAGCGAAACCATGGACTAGGCATTTAAGCAAATCGTATTGCTAAACAAGAATGAGATTCGGATGATTTTGGGTTAAGGAGACCCGTTATTCAGAAAAACAAAAAGCCAAAAAGTGCAACCTATATCGTAGCACGCGTCCAACCCAAACTCATCGGGGTGTCGTTCTTGTTTTGCAATGTAGGATTGCTTTTAATACCTATGTCATGGGTTTTTTTAATCGGGTTGAACTCTTCGTTGACTCAAAACAAGTACGTCGGTGAAGTTCAGAGCTCCTAAAGTAAGGAGCCCCAGAAATAAATCGGTGCACCTTTACCTCTATCGTAGCACGCCTCATACTCAAGTTAAATTCTTCGAGAAAGTACAGAGCCATCTCCCCGAAATGAAAACGAGGGTAACCCCGCGATCTACCCAAATAGGAGGTGGCAGCAGCGAGGGTTGATATCGGCACCTTCTGTCGACATCTGGCCAGATCGTGAGGCTGGAGATATTTACTCTGTGTACGGTGTTAGGTTGTAGGGTGTGCCTTTTCGGGCCCGATAGGTTGGGTTCTAACTCGACGCGGCTCCGCAACTGTGTCAAACTGAACATTTTAACATATTTTGGGTGGCTTACAGTTCAGTGCTGCCTGGTATACCGTTGCAAGGCTCGCCCGTGGTCGATGTTCAAAACACTAAGGTGAGCCACCAATGGGTACACCCGCCCCCCTCCCCCCCTTTACCGTAGGCATGCTTTAGCTGCTGCACTACAGTATGAAGCCATCTTCACACGAGAAACGAGGTTCGGCCCCTTTCAGAGCTTACTGTATATTCGCTGACCAGAGGCTGCTGCTGCCGTACTCACGTACGTGCTGACTGCCAACTGGTCCTCGATTTTTCACTCGGCCTGGGCCACTCGGAAGAGTGACTACAGTACCCCTCTTTTTTTTGCAGTGTTAAGAGTTGACCTGGTCCATTCGTCGACATGCCCCAAACAAGAAAAACCCCAATTCTTTGAGCGGGGCAATATAGCGAGTTTCGGATTGGAGTTTTTGCTTTTCAGGTTTTGCATTAACGCTTTCATAATTAAGAGGCGTTTCTTACTGCTAGCCCCTTTCGTAAACACAAGTCTCTCATTTACTACTGCGATAAATATCATGCACTGCTCCAAGCTTTGTTCACGCTGCGGGACTGGGAATGGGAAACGCAGCTTATTTCTGACCGCCTTGATTCGAAATCTGAAACATTAAAGTTCGAGTCTGAAACTCTCTAATGGGTCACTCGCATTGTAAGACTGGCCAAATCGCGGTAGTGAAAGTAATACCGTACAGTTGCACCAGTCTCTACCACGGCCTGTGATGAGTGTATCTAAGAGTGCTGAGGTGGAGACACAAGGTATCCCCGTGCAGGTCGGCCTTTTTAGCTAGTCCTTGGTGCTACTCACTTATGTCGGAGCTTTGGTGACTTATTCCACAGAGCGTTGGTGACATCTGATGATGCAGGGCTCTCGCCCGTTATATTCTAGGTTTACCCCAAACTCAATACGCCATCCAACCAATACAAACACGGACCAATTACCTGATCCTGAGGTAAGCATCGGCCTCTCAAAGTCATACTATATAGTGTACGACATCGTAAAAACCGAACGACAGTTACAGTTGGTGCTAGCGTACAGTAGTTCTGTTGCAGTTTGTTACGACGGTTGAGGAGCCCTGGATGCGTACGACGATAGAGGTAGCATTTTTTTGGGCAGTTTCGTTTCTCAATGACGGGGCTCCTTAACCCAAAATCGCCGGCGCGTTATTCTTGTTTTTCAGCGTGATACGTCCGTATACCTAGCTCATGGATGCTGTTGGTCGTGTTGCACTTTTCGTTTGCTCGAAACCAGTATGTCATAAACTGGGTCAAGTACACAGAGCTCCTAAAGTGAGGAGCCTCATACAGAAAACTGCTGCACCTCTATCGCAGCATGTGTCCCTGTCAATCATAAATGTCTTACTGATCGTATCAAACCGCGGTACTAAAATGGTTGATGATACGATGGTTGATGGTGCTCGTATTCTAGCACGCCTCGGCTGCCCCCTTATCGGTTAATGGCACGCCAACCAGTGCTTTGTTTTTCAACGTGTGCACGATGTATATGTTAGACGAGCATGGCCTAGTCAAACATCGCCCAATGTATCTATTGCCATCACCACAGAAGATATCAACGACTAAGCTACAGCAATACATCATCGCTGTCAACATGTAACGGTGAGGCAGGAGCGTAGGGCATGCGTCTTTCACGATTTAGGCTATCATTGTTGTCCTACAGTAAATATGTGCCAGACTCTGGTCCTCAGTTGCTGACCGCGCAGCTTACAGTGTACGCCTTGGACACCTTTAGCAGCACGCATGATAGATAGCACACTGCAAACCATAGCAACCCCCGCGACGAGAACACGAGGTGGTATTGGTCAACTTTGTTTGCAACTATCACATGTACCAAATAGCACCCCACCGCCGGAGCACATCAATAAACATCAGCTGTGAGGGGAATATTTTGTTTTTTAACTAGCACGTTTATCACCGGGGGGAGGGACCAATGCTACGATAGAGGTGCACCATAGTTTTTCTGAGGCTCTTGACTTTATAAACTAGGAGCTCCATATCACACCCGAAAACTGTTTTTGAGTAAACTGGAAGGGCAGCCCGATGAGGAAACCCATGGTCTAGGCATTAAAAAAAATCATATTGCTAAACAAGGACGACATTCCGAAGATTTTGGGCTAAGGAGTCCCGTCATTCAGAAACAAAAATGCCAAAAAGTGCAACCTCTATCGTAGCACGAGTCGAGGGTCGAACACCGCAACCTTGCGGAGACACATCTGCAACCAACACCAAACTTTAAACGAAACAACACCGGGTGGATATCGTCCATTCACAGCGCGCAGTCGTTTGCACAAACACGGGTTGGCATGGCGATCAGCATGGAGACAACTACGTCCCCAGCGCAGTGGACTAAACGAGTCTGCGCCCCCACGCCATCTGCTATTGCCGCTCGTCGAGCGAAGATCACTTCTGCATCCGGTGCATCACATTTGCAAACCACGCCTATTACCCGTACTTCTACTGTGCCTCAAAGTCCGACACAATCATCGGACGCCCAGACAGCAGGATGCTTCGTCAGCCACAACACCCGAATCTCCGGTAGGAACGGCCATGATGCCAGCGACAGTTCTTCAGGCCTCACGACTCCAGTTGTTATCACCTCTTCGGGCTAGAGAGGGCCAAATTGATGATGCAATAGGATGGTTAGGGCAACGGCCGTATGAGGCATTGCGGGCAACATATCGGTCTCAAAAGGGTTCCACGCTCCCTTGATACCACACCTCCTTTGATACCACACCCCTTCGATACCACACGCCCTTGATATCACACCCCTGTGATATCACACCGCCTTGATACCACACCCCCTCGATATCACACCCTTTGATATCACACCCCTTCGATACCACACCCCATTGACACCACACCCCATGGATACCACACCCCCGTGATACAACACCCCAAGCAATCAGGCCGGGCTCTGTTCACCCTCCTTGGCAATCACTGGCATCATGCACGTTCGTAACAACACACCCTGTTACCACACACTCCTTGCAAAGGTCCCGTGCATGGTGACTATCCCCCGGGATCATTAAAAATAACACACCCCCTCCACAATAACACACCCGGTGATACTATGTTTGACTGTCAAAACATGCTCCCCGTTGTGTGGTATGAAACGTGTCATACGGGGGTAGATTGCCTCGCTCTCGTACCGGGTCTTGTAGTCAACCGCTACATCGATTTCCGTTTCCCGCTCCTGGCTGGGGGAGACGGTCGATCAACCCCCCGTGGGTTGCTGCCCCGACTACAGCCGTGGCTGTTTCCCTCACACTCTAAACGTAGAGGAATCTCACTTTAGGGGTGGTGGTTCCATAGTTTATGAGCTCTTGGCATGATCAGCTCAATATATATCACCACCGAACTATGTTCTGGAAGAAATTTGTTCGCGCCTCCCGACCAACATTTCTGTTATTTGTGCTAGCCCTGAAACCGTCTACTGGCAAACTTATCATAGTATCCGGCAGTTACTCATTTTCAGAGTTTAACTGATCACAAATTATGGAGCCACAACGTTATAACCCTACCGTGAGATTGCTCAATAAGATACATTATACACCTCGATTTCACGCGTTTCGGCGGTCCGGCTCCGAGTTGGGGCGGTGCTTTTCTTTTGTGGTGGCGATACTGCGAGTTGCGGTGGTACTAGAGTACTTCGAGGTGCGGCGTGATGGGGCGGTGCTGTTCCAGGTTTCGGCGGTGGTTCTCCGAGTCGTAGTGGGGCTACTCTGCCTTGCGGCGGTGCTACTCCAACTTCCGGTTGTGATACTCCAAGTTGCGGCAGCGATAGGCCGAGCTACCGGGGTGCTACAGTAGTCTCAGCTGCGGCCGTGCTAGTGCTCTTGTGACGGCGCCACCGCGTCTTGTGGCGGTATCATTCCGAGTTCCGGCGGTGCTACCGGGACCTGTGGCTGTGCTACGGCGAGTTGCCCCGGCGCTACCCCGGGTCGTAGCTCTGGTGCCACTAGGTTCGGCGGCGCTACTGTGGCTTGCGGCTGTGTCACTCCGAGTTGCGGCTTTGCTGCTGCAACCTACGGTGGTGGCATCATTCCGAGTGTGTGTTATGTGCTACTTCGAGTCGTGGCGGTGCCATTCCAAGTTGCTGCAGTGTTGCCACGACTTGCGCGCTGGTGATACTCGGAGTGGCGGAGGTGCATCCCCCAGTTGCGGTGGTACTACTCCGACCTGTGGCGGTGCTACCGGGACTGGCGACTGCTGTGTTACTACGACGTGCGGTGGCACGACTCAGCGTCGGGGCGATACTAACACTCCGCGACCTGTGGCAGCTGCATTCCGAGTTCCAGCGTCTCTATTCCGAGCTGAGGCGGTGCTACGGGGGTTTGAGATTGTGCTACCACGACTGGTGATGTTACGACTCCAAGTTGCGGCGATTCTAACACTCTGCGACCTGCGGGAGTGTCACTTCGAGTCGCGGCGGTTCTATTCAGAGCAGCGGCGGGGATACCTCGAGTCGCGGTGGTGTTACTCCGAGTTCGAGCCGTGTTACGTCTTCTTGCGGCGGTGCTATTCCGAGATGCAGCGGTGCTACCGCGGCGTTCGGCTGTGCTACTGCCACGTTTGCCGGTACTACTCAGACCCTCGTGGTGGTACTACTCCCGCTTGCGGCGTTGCTATTGCGAGCCGCGACGGGGTTACTCCCCGTTGCGATGAGACGCGTGCTACGATAGAGGTTGCACTTTTTGGATTTTTTGTTTCTGAATGACGGAGTTTCTTAACTCAAAATGGTCGGACTATCCTTATTGTTTTTGCACAATGATATTTTTTCATGCCTAGTCCATGGGTTGGTTCATCCGGCTGCCCTTCCAGTTTACCCAAAAGCAGTTTCTGGGTGTGGTATGGAGGTCCTGAAGTGTTAAGCCTCAGAAAGAGTATGGTGCACCTCTATCGCAGCATGGGTCATGATGCTACGCCGATTTGCACCGGTGCTACTTGCAGTTGCGGTTTTGCTTCTGCGCGTTGAGGCGAAGCTACTCCTAGCTGTGGTGGCGTTACTTCGAGCTGCCGCTGTGCTACTCTAACGTGCGGCGGTGATACTGTGAGTTGCAGCGGTGCTACGGCGACTTATTGTGGTGCTACCCCGAGTTGCCTCGGTGCCACTCCAAGTTGCTCAAGGAGAACAGGGGGTAGCCACACCCGAAGAACTTCATCAGCGGCGTCGAGGACCGCTTGGCTGACCTGATCCTCAAATCGTCTAGCACCCATCCCCGGTCTCGCCGTTTCTCCCGGGTGTTCGTCGATGTGCATCTTGTTGAAGCGGAAGTCGTAGTTAACCGCCCCACGCGCGGTATCGTTGACGATATTGAACGGGAGCTGCAAGCCCACCATGTCGAACCACGTGTGGTGCCAGCCCACAGGGTTCTCAAGAGCCTTCCGGTACCAGAACTCGGTCGACTGATGCGAGAGCGAGCCG
>JAYJME010002485.1:0-13622 GCA_036873775.1 Costaria costata | reverse complement strand
TACTAATAATACTATTAATACTGCTTCTGCTACTACTGGTAGCAAAATAAAAGAGTCTCCGAAACCCAACACACCCCTATTTCCTGGTATGAGGATGTCATCCCCGAAAATAAAACGCCTCCAACACGCATGAAAACCGAAAAACGGGGGACACGTAGAAATACCCCCTGGAGGAAAACACATCAAACTAATATGGAACCCCTCCTCCCGCGGATCACCCCTCATCCCTATGATATCGACCAAGCGAACTCCTCCCCGGCAGGATGCCTTTCGAAGCCCCCCGCTCGCCGAGTTGGGCGGCGGCGCCCCCTCCACCCGACCCTAAATGGTACCAGGTGTGTGTGTTCTTCACATTGACCCAGGGAACAGCACGGCACCACGTATAGTTGTCGCTGCACTAATAATGTGCATGTTGGTAAATGTTAACCCTTCTACTACCCCAAAAAATTATCCCACACTATTTCCAAGTGGTTTTGTCCCCAAAAACCGTTTCCGGCTCTAAAGGGGTGATAACCCTTTCACCACCGGAAAAATGATCCCACGCTGATTCCAAGTGGTTTTGTCCCCAAAAAACCGTTTCCGGCTCTAAAGGGGTCAAGTTAAGTTGGCTTGCTTCGCCACCCAGCAAATATCTATCCGTGAGCAACTATCCGTGAAGTCCAGATTGTCCGATTGCTTCGTATGATATATATGATACTTCGTACTATTTTATATGATACTCGTACGTCTTGTACAGCAGTTTCTTTTTTTGTGCCCCGGCGAATATCATATCATCGTAGGTTTGATGCATTTGCATTACGTAATGGCACCAGAGAGAGGTAGATCATGCTGCTGGTATCAGGTGCATGATGACAGATGTATAATATGATATCGCCTTCGACGTCCGTTTTCAGGGGCAAGGGAGGGGTTCCCTTCTTTCTTTCCGTATCATGTTGTACATCAGACACGCGCTCTGTCCGTTCTCCCGAGGGTAGCTCACCACTCACCATCACCCTCCTACTAACGCTAAGCCAATCAGACCGAAGCAACCATTGGTGAGCGTTAGCCCCTTTGTCTCGTAAACATAGTGTTTGACAACGCAACCATTTTTTTTTCTCGAATACGTGGCAGGATCTGCTGCTTCTCCCTGCTCTCTTCATGTTCGTCGGCGCGTGCGTTACATCGGTCGGTTTAATCTCCCTAACCCATGATAGGTACACCTAAAAACTCGATCAATTGGAAAACTGCGGGCAATACATGTCTTTTCGAAGGTGATTGGTGGCCATTCCATGACATACATGCATCATGTGCTCGGTTTCTTCAGTGTAGGTTTGTTTACCGAGTTGCACGGGTTGTCTCCACTTCCATCGCTCGCGGAGCAACTATAAATAGTGGTATCGTACGTACCACATAGTATTAACAGCAGTACACACCGGTATGAATGCTCCTAGTAGGTGTTTTGTATCTGGTAGTGTTAATGGTCCTATTACTATGTACTATACCCTGGTACCTGTTATTGCTGGGGACCATAATAAATAGGACCAAATATTGTTAGCAAAAACAGGGAAATTAATAGTTTTTGGTGTCTAGAGTGAGCTCTTACGTGTCTACAGTAGGTCCTATTAACTAAGGACCAAATATTGTGAGCAAAAGTAGGGAAATATGTAGGTTTTGGTGTCTACAGTAGGTCCTATTGTGTCTACAGTAGGTCCTATTTACTATGGTCCCCCGTAATAGTAGAAAACCATAACTAAATGTAGGCCTGTTAAGAGAGCACTCCCCTTGTGCGGACGCCGTAGTTTGGATCCGAGTCACGAGACAGCTTTTTGTACAGCGCAGTACTCAAAAGGGACAACGGTAAAAAATCATTTTACTACCCCAAAAAAGTATCCCACACTATTTCTAAGTAGTTTTGTCCCCAAAAACCGTTTCCGGCTCTAAAGGGGTTAAGGGAGTCAGGTTAACCAGACCAACCAAAGAAAAGGGGGGTGGAAAGCGCGCCGTTTGCCGTTTCTTACGGACAGTGTTACTCTTGTATGCGCGCGCATGCCAGTCGCAGGAGCAGTGCACAGATCGGACTGATCATCGATACCCAATATCGTGATCCAGATATTTTTCGGGGGGGAAGACAGATCTCCTGATTCCATTTATTATGAAAGACAAAAACGACAGCTGTGAGACCGGAGGATTTCGTCGAAACTCAACTTTGCAAGCTGCGTGGGATACTTCGATCGCGCGTACTATTAATACGTGCTTTGTGTAAACCTAATAGGGGATGTATAGTGCTCATTGAGGGGAAGAATATCTAATCAGCCATGGAATTCGGGAATGATACACAAGGGTATATAGTCCATTTTGAGGGGAACAGAGTCGGATACCTGTGCGATTGAGGGAGTGTAGAGTGTAGATGATTCCATTTATTATCGCATCATCTGCACAAGGTAGATAGACCATGCTTTTGCCTTTTGCAGGTTGGAATCTGTATACTACACGGCTCTTCTTGCGTACATGCTTGCCGGGTGGGATCGGATCTGTATGGTACGGCTCTTGCCTAACCTTGCCGAATACTGGCACAGCAGTATCTCATAACGACAAATGCAGGATCTAGACGATCCTATAGTCTAATATAATAGATCGTCAGCTGTCCGATGGGTGCCATGCTGCGCTCGTGTAGTATACCTCGAATATAGCAAACCCCGGTGCATTATCGCAGTTTGGTCAGTAAAATTATTCTCCCTTTACAGCCAAAGCCCCAGACCTCAGACCCCAGATCGCTTGCTCCGTGAGCCCGATGACGCTGAAATCGTCATTTGTGTTTCATTTATTTCCTTCTCCAACTTCCAAAAACGTTGTATCATATATACGTAACCCCTTCAGGAGTGGTATGATACGACTGTTAAGAGAGCAGGCCCGTCAAGGGGGATATTACCTGGAATTAGAGTCAGACATACAGTAGATTTCTGTACACTTCGTTGCACCATTACTAACAATAGTAAAAGGGCTAGGAGATGCTGCTGCGCTCTACTGCTGTTTGTTGTCATTGCCATTTCCGTTCCGGCAGTTTCCCCCTCTCAAGTCCCAAACGCGTTGCCATGTTTTAACCCCTTTACTACCCCAAAAACTATCCCACACTATTTCCAAGTATTTTTGTCCCCAAAAACCGTTTCCGGCTCTAAAGGGGTTAAAGATGCTGCTTTCTGTTCCGGCAGCTTTTCTCTCTCCAATCCCAGAAGCGATACTAAAAGATGCTGCTGCGCTCTACTGCTACCCACGATTGTTGTCACTTGTGTAACGTCAGGTTTTCCCTGTCAAACGCCAAAAGCGTTGAGATGCAGTGCATTGTCATTAATTCCCATTTGTGTAGCTTTCCCTCGTCATGTCCCCAAAGCGTGAAAGATACTGCTGCGCTCTACTGCTGCCGTTAAAATAAAACACGCGCTGTGCGGGGTTCGGCCAGACCAAGAGTAGTACATAGCACTCTATCATACGAGTATCACGCTATTGCACCGTGACCGAGCGGCTTGTGCCCTGGCTGCAACATCGAGCCGCCTATGCAAGGCATGAAAAATACAAAAACCTGGTATATACGGACTACCAGGTACTGGTATACACTACACGTGCATACATACCAGTACCTGGCCGGAAATGTAAGTACCGTTTGATGTTCATGTTTATGGCTCAACGGTGCTTACATTTCCGCCCATAGTGTTGCAGGATAAACTCTAGAAAAACGCCAAGTAGTCATAATAATGTGTTTGGTTTCAATATTACGAAACGTGCTGTTCGGAAAACGGCAAAAACGGCGAAGCATCCAATCGCAACCGTAGAAACCCCAACCCCCCCCAAAAGCCCAAGGGCTAGGTATGATACCCTTTCAAAATATTGTCACGGGAAAAAATCCGGCAAAAAAATAAAAACATTAAAACAAAAAAAATCGACTAAATTACAATTCACATACAATATATACTGGTACCTGGTATGACGAATATGATATTTATGCGTGTATGAAGGTACCCGTTATTTTTTTTCGCCACATGATATCCCTACTAAAGCTATACCTGGTACCGGTATACCGTTTGACGAGCCTCGAATAGGCTGCTTTGTGCCGGTATATTGTAACAGGTACTGGCAACATGAAGCAGAAGACATCATCAAACACTCTGTCCGGCGGGGTCCAAAACAGCTGCGTAGCCATTTCCAACACGCGGCAGTAACACTCACCGTGACCTCGGACGCCAAAGCAGGTCCGCAGAGGACGTGGGTGGTTGGGTCGAGGCTCTTGGGCATCGTGTACACCCGGCTGTTTCGAGCACGACGACAATAATAACGTTGCAAGTACACCAGAGAAGTACATCAGATGCAGTGCATCAGAGCGGAGGGACGAACAAGTCAACACAGGCACACACATCATTCACCTGTTCTCCAATCATGACAGTAAAAAGAAAAAGAAAGCAATAAAAAGAAACAAGCTCTGCGACAAGGTCATCATCGTCCTCTCTTCCGCCCCTCCGCCCCCCGCCGCGGTAGCAAGCTGTGGGATAATGGAGTTTAAGTGTCGTTAAAACCAACGTGGCCCAACACGTCTGGTGCCACGAGAAGAACAGCCAGCCGGCTACACGCGAGGAAGGGAAAAATAATTCGCATGATCACAGACCCAAAACCAAACCCTTGCCAAAACAATAGTAACATGTACAGCAGCTCATGATACCGGTACACGATTTAGTCCAGCTTTAAATAAAAACAATGGTTGATGGATTCGACAAAATGGTTGATAGCTTCGACAAAATGGTTGGTAACTTCAACAAAACGACAAAAAAAGATGGTGATTACGATAAAAGGTTGATGGATTCGACAAAATGGTTGGTAAACTCGACAAAATGGTTGATAGCGAACACAACCCCCTCATAACAGCTTTTCATACCGAGGACTTTCTCAGGCGGCCAAGTTAGGATTATACTGATAGATACTGATAGAGGCTACGGTCAAGCATATACAGAGTAGCGGTTAACCCACCTTAACCCTTTCACCGCTCCAAAAGGCATCCTACACTAGTTCCGAGTAGTTTGCCCCCATACAGGTGAGAGCAGTTCTGAAGAGGTTAAGACCAGCCCGTGACAAAAACCAGTTTAGGTGGTCTTATCTCGTAATATGGTCTTCTCGTTTACTACTGTACTGCAAACATTATCCTATACTAATTCCAAGTGTTTTTTTTTTGTAAAATCGTGACGAGCCCATTCATCTCTGGTCTTATCTCTAATATGGCCTTAAACCGGATGGTCTTAAAACGGGCACACTCTCCCACTGCTGTACACTGTACGAGGTATATTTCAACCATTTTTTGTTTTTAAAGTCGGGCCAAGTCGTACCGTACACATTGACTACAACATAATGACACCGCGTTCCGGGCAACAGAGTTCGGTGCGTTTCCATCAATGGGAATTGGAGACCACAGCAGTAGGCAGTCTATCACAATAGGAACCTATTGATAGACAATAGAGACTATTGTCTATTGTCCAGGGTGCGACTGTTGATATCCCACGCCCCCCTTCTAGGCCGGCAAGGCACCCGACAAAAACAACGAAAACAACCGGCTTCCGGGGCATGCCTTCGTGTCTGCTCGCGCTGCGCGGCAATCACTGGCACCACTACTAGTGGAGCTTTACTAACTACCCTGGTATAACAGAGCCGCAAAAAAATCGATGATATCTGACGCGCAGTGGGAATGCTGAATGACAATGATCCCTCTGCGCCACAAAAAACATGGTATAAATACGTGCTATAATAATACCTGGTAGAATACATATATGTACCGGGGGGAAGGGTAGACACCTCCCGACCACGGCTTTTGTTAACAAGACCGCCAGGCGCAATTATTTACACATGCGAGTTGACCCGGAGAGAGAACGGCGGTGAATCCAACCCAATCCAATCCAATCCAATCCAATCCAAGTCCAAATGCAACCCACCCCAATACAATTAGACCACAACAACACCCGATCCAATCCATTCCAATCCAATTCAATACAACACAGTACAGTAGTCTACAGCCAATCTAAACGCCAAACGTTTTTAGCCGAAAACGTGGGGGGCAGTTTTTTGTACCCAAAAAGGATCAAACCCAAATTCCAACTATATACTATTTATCCAGCATGTTGATAATTTTCGCCCGAACTTTGCGTGCAGTTTTACCATTGCAAACAATGAACCAACTCGAATTCCTTGCAACTGTATGTATCATAGGTATAGCTCTCGAATCCTCCACCTCCGACTCACGGTGGGGTATAAAGTGGGAAACCCTTGCGCTATTCATTCGACCTTGTCCACAAGGTAAGAAGGCAGGGTGTTGCTGCGGTATCATAGCTCCCGCAGCCCCGTCCCTACTACGGCAGGTATTGCTATGTAGCTATCATACAGCACGCTTGGGATTTCATGGGGGAAGACTGTCGAAAACAAGCGATGGCAGCATCGGCCACAAGAAGCAGCCTAACATTAACATTGCCAAGACTACTGTAGTAACACTACAATCAGGTACGGGGTACGAGTATATGCACTAATACTGCACCATAAACCGCATCCCTGATCTCCGCACCAAGTGCTAGCTATTAATAGCAATGCTACATATAACGTACCTGGTAGTACTTCAACATATTAACAGAAAAAATATAGCATCTCACTTCTCCGCCACGATGTCGCCCGACACCTCCTCCAGGCACGGCTCTCCGTCCCTACTGTTCCTGCCACACGTCCATCCTCGGTCGTCCGCGATTCTCAGGTAGAGCATGTCTCCCATCGGCAGCAACTGGTCACGTATGACGTGACGGATGTGACGTGACGTGGCGTGACGGTCCATGTTCATTGAATTGACCGCGTCAAAACGGGGGAGACACGGCAGAAGAGTAATAAACAAGGATCAAACAACAAAAACAATAAGCAAGCAGTGACGGACAAGGCCAAGCGAAGCAAGCAAGCAAGCAGCGGCAGGGAGGGGAAAGACAAGTGATCAGGGATTATCGGGTCAATCACACACACATATTATAGAGATGGGGGTTACCGTACCGTCATCTCGCCTGCCTGCAACAAGCACACAATCACAAGCTACATACACGCCTCTACCAGCGAACGCCTGCAGCAACGGTGAGGATGGGTCGCTCTGTTCATACCGTTCATAAAGTCGCCAGCAGTAACACCTTGTAACACTGCCAAAAATATCCCACTCTTATTCCAAGTAATCTATCCCCAAAACGTGATACTCGTATTATAGGTGCGGGTGAAATAAGGGTTGCTGCATAACGTAATAGCCTAACCCTCTTGCCTTTGGGGCTTGAGAGGGAAACAGTGAACGAAAACTAAGCAGCATATTACGCGTCGGCCACATGCCGCACCCGTGCTGCTGGGTAGAAGAAGGGGACGACAAAAAGTCCGCCCGTACGTACTATTAATATATACCAGGTACACACTTCGTACAATCCTATTAATAGGAGCTGTTTGCAACACATTGGCAGCATGACACTACTCGTACTCCTGGGTACTCCCCCTCTCACTATATGACTACAGTATCAATAGTGGGGCATATATAAGGCGACATGAATAAGGCGACCACATGAGATAACCGCCTTATCTCGAGTGGTCGCCTTATTCATTTCGCCTTATATATGCCCCACTACTGTAGTGATATAGTGAGCGGGGGGGCGGTCAAAATGTCTTGGCACGGGGTCGCCTTGTACCAATATAGGCCCCACTACTGTGTTGACATACTTCGAAGTACCTGGTACTACTGGTACTGGTACTGGTACCGAATAGACGTGCGACAAGACAGGACCTCTCGCTTCGTATTTATCGCCATATCTGTGTGCCCTAAATGTGTTACACAGTATATATGATATAGTATGTACGAGTAAGCCCTTCACTGCTGCGCCCACGTTTTTTGGGGAAAAACTACTTGGAATTAGTGTCCATTTTGTTTTTAGTGGTAAAAAGCGTTTTCTTAGGAACGTACTCAACTATTAATACTAATACTATCAATAGTGATCTAATGTGGCGTTTAAAAATTGGGGCATACCAGGTATATTATACCAAGTACAAGTATGCCTTTTTGGGTCCATCGTGGTTTCTGCAGAATACTATAATATGGTCCCCCCTTAACCCCTTTAGAGCCGGAAACGGTTTTTGGGGACACTAACAACTTGGAAATAGTGTGGGATACTTTTTGGGTAGTTAACCCCTTTAGAGCCGGAAACGGTTTTTGGGGACAAAACTACTTGGAAATACGTAGTGCGAGATACTTTTTGGGGTATTAAAGGGTTATAACCCCCTTAGAACTGTGCGCACATTTTTTGGGACAAAATGGTTGATAAGAGAGTTGGGTCAGTTTTTCAGTAATAAAAGGGTTAATAGTTAGCAACAGCAGCACAGTATGTAGTATAGTATAGTTGTATTTGCCCACCTGAGTGACCTCGATGACCTCCTGGGGGAAGATGCCCTCTCCCGTGCGAGGCGCACCCTCCTCGGGGTGCGTGTAAATCCATTGAGATGCGCCGGTTTCAGGCATGCCGTAAAAGAAGCGTCCCTTCGTCCTGTCGCGCGATTCAACGCAACAAAACACCACCATAAAGCACCACAAAAGCACAACAACAACAACAGCAGCAACAACAACAACAACAACAACAACAACAACAACAACAACAACAACAACAAGTCAACCAAAGGGTGTCATTAAACCCTTCATTTGAGGCTTCAAGAGGTAAACATCAGAATTGACGGCAAAGAAAGACGATAACAGCATCGCCCACTGCTTGGCTCGAACACGACAAATAAACCTGGTACCCGAACTATATGTACAACCCAAGGAGTCGTACGACATGGGCGATATACACACAGCCTGATCCTACTCGCACTGCTGTTGTGCGCTCACACTAAACATCATACTATCATACTATCATACTATCATACTATCATACTATCATACTGTCATACTATCATACTGTCATACTATCATACTATCATACTATCATACTCCTAAGCGGCTGATAAGACCAAAGCTATTAATAGTTCACGTCATGTGTTTCGTCGCTAACGTCATGTGTTTCGTCGCTATACAGCACAAAAAAGCGACACAAAAATACCACAAAATATGTCAACCAAAGCGTACCACGACGGGGATCAGCATCAATTAATGACGCCACAAAAACGCAAGGAGTTTGTGTCGTACATATATATTTATATATATATAGCTCCTAACGCTGCGCTTTGGACACATTCCCTATATCCTAACGGCACCTACCGACTAGTTTTTAGTCGTGAAATCCTGTCGACCCACAACTCTGTTGATTGGACTCACCCTTGGCTCCAGTAGTTGTCCTCCGGCGGCGTAAAGACCTTCGTGAACAGCTGGTAAATCTGTGCGTTGATGGCTGTCATCCACTCCGTCATGTTCTCGTGGTTCTTCGCGATAACGAACCACGCGGTCTGCTCGTCCAAGCAAAAAGAAAAACACATCAATCCGGAGCGCGAGGGCCATGTATACGTCAAGGTATATACGTCACGGATAGTCTCACTTTTGGCGAGATCAATAAAAAATAAAATAAAAAAAAGAGGCTGTCGCGCGTAGAAAAAGGACCAAATTCATATCCTCTCGCAGGAATGCCAAACCGGGTGAGAAAAACAAATCCCGCGGAGGGAAGAGGATATGTGAACGTTCATGTTTCCATTTGGAGGTGATTCTATGAAAAGTAGGATTGGTGCTCCGTCTCGAAAGCGACGCGTGGTACAGGGTCAAACGACCAAGGCAAGCAACAAATTAGTACGCCCCCACCTCCCCTCCCCCTGGGCAACACACGCCTCGCTTTTTGCTGGTACACCGGACAGCGAGCGAAAACTCACGCCTTTCGCCTTCACACGAAGCATGCATGCACGAACTCAGGGACACATGCACGCGGCACCATCCTCCCCATCGAACTTGTCGGCTGACGACACTCTTGCCCCATGACGGACAGCCGTACCTCATCACACTAAACCTAGTATAAAAAAGTCTTAAAGAGACCTTGACGGGTCAAAATAGACCTAGACCGTCAACCGACGTCTTGGCTCTTCATGGGGAGACCGCGCCCGACTCCAACGAAAAATACACGACGGCCCGGCCCACCCGAACGACGAACAACGAACGACCCACAACACACGAGCCTCGTGAGTAAGTGCATAAGCGCCCGGCAAAAAAGAAAAGCTCACCTGGCCTGTGCGCACGCAGAAGCAGCACTTGGTGTTGGTGAATGCTGTGGTCGAGGAGCTGGTGAGCTCCAGTACCTGTGCGAAGGAAACGAGAACGAGAACGAGATTAAATGAAACGAACAGATCGAGAATGAAACGAACAGACCGAGAGCGAAGCGGACAGATCGAGAACGAAACGAACGAGAACGAAATTAAACGAACAGATCGAGAATAAAACGAACAGAGCGTGAAAGAAACGAACAGACCGAGAACGAAACGAACAGTCTGGTAACGGAACGAACAGACCGAGAACGAAACGAACAGTCTGGTAACGGAACGAATAGACCTAGAACAAAACGAACAGTCTGGTAACGAAACGAACAGACCGAGAACGAAACGAAACAAAAACATGAACGAAAAAAAGATAAGCACACAAAACAAAACAAACAAAATCAAACGGAACAAACAAAACAAAACCAAAACACAACGAACCGAACCGGACCGAACCGAACCGAACCGAACCCGGGTATTCTTGTGAGTACCCAAACGGTCCTAATATTTCCGGACAGAGTGAGTGGCATATGTCTACATAGGTATCATGTCGTAACTAGCGACGCGACGTCTCTCTTTTTTCTGACCTTCTTCTTGCGCGCGCCGACAAGCGACTTGTTCTCGTAGTGCGTTAGGAAGCCGTCCTCCAAGCGGAAGTAGTACGACTTCCATCGCGCCGTGAACCTCTTCTGCTTCATCAGGTAGCCCTGAGGGAATGAGAGGGGTCGAGAGGGGATGAGAGGGGATAAGAGGGGTTGAGAGGGGACGAGAGGGGACGAGAGGGGATAACGCAACACCGCCGATGGAGGAGAGGGGCTACTACGGCGAAGCGAGTGTCTAATTTACGACGGCGCCAAAACGTAGGGAGTAATTTCCTCACGTGCCCGAATCTCCGTGTCCCGTGTTGAGTTTCTATTTCAGGGCGGCGCCAAAGCCAAAAACTAGGGGCTTCTTTCCAGCCTCGCGTGCCGAAATCTCCGATATATTCCGTGTTCCGCACGGAATATCTCATGAATGCAGGAAATGAAAAAAAAAAACGAATAGTGCTGTGATTTTCATATGATACTGCTTGCATCGTCTTCGACTTGTCTGCTTCCCAGCAACGCACACAGTTGACGACAATTATAAATATCCACCAGCGCGAGTCCCTAGAGAGAGCTACGTACACCATCTGTATTTCGTGTCTGGGGAGGAAGGAATCCATGTAAGTGCTGGTCGGGAGGGCAAGAACAGCCATCGATAGAGGTGGCGGCGGCTAAGAAATGGTTTCCTCCACAGATGTCTGCCTGGCACATATCAGGTACTTGTACTGTATTCCATCGGAATCGGACCGCGAGGGTGCCGTCGATCGCAAATACAGTATAAACACAGTACTGGGCCATGCAAAAACGCGGACACAGACAGACAGCCAGGCAGACAGACAGACAGACAGACAGCCAGCCAGCCAGCCAGCCAGCCAGCCAGCCAGACGGACAGACAGGCAGACAGAAACAAAGGCAGACCCTCGCTATGCTGATCTCCCACCACATTGCCCCCTCCCCCCTACAACCGCGCAGACGAACAACAGGCAAGGTCGTACCTCCATATGGCCCCCCTCCAACGCTTCCGCGAAAACTTTCTCGAAGTGGTTGCGCCCCGCGGCCGATTTAGGCCCGATCCTTGTGGACACCTTGAACAAGCCGGCCTCCTTGTCATCGCGCGACTTGGGTGGCGGGCTGATGGGGAAGGCGTACACCGTTTTGCGTCACAAGGAGGCCGTGTTCACAGAGAATAGGCGGCGTTCACAACGACGAGCGGAGGAAAGAGAGGGGGGGCGGGGGGGGGGAATTGGCGTGCGTCCGTACCAGTAGCAACATACTCGAAATACTCGAACTCACTTGCTCGATTGTTGTTGGTACCAGGTACATACATATCACACTCTGGACGGAAATGTAAGGGCCGTCCCGTCATCATATAAATAGCATAAACGGTCCTTATATTTCCGCCCATAGTGGTACAATTAGACATCAGGGCAAGGCTTTCGTTTTCGATCGAGTCACTTTACAGCAACCACGAGCTTGTAGAGTGCAGCGATCGCGAGCTGCGGCACATGAGCGTCAAGGACAGTCCTACAGTACTACCCCCCCTCTCCAGCTTCGCCACCAACAAAAAAAAACGCCGTGAGAGAAAAAGCAAAACATAAAGAAACGCCGCGAGCAAACAAAACCCCATAAAACCTTCTATAAAAACACCGTGTGAGAAAAGACAAAAAAAAAAATCACAAAAAAACCAAGACACCACGTCCACGATGCGAATGTCACATGTACACAGGTACTGTGTTCTTACCTCGGTTCGGGTGTCCTGATGCTCTGCGAGTTCAAGAGGTTCTTGACCGACTCCGACCTTCTGCGCATCAGGGAGACACGGTTCGCGGGGGCCTCCGAGGGCGCGCGGTCGACGATGTGCACATCCTCGAGCTATAGGGCCAGCCGGACAAACACACATACACAAGACACACACGCATACATAGACAAGACACATACGCGTTACAAAGAGGCAGGGGTGGGGGGGGGTCAGGGGGGGGGGTCGTGTTATGAATATTTTTGACAGCAAACACGCACACACACGTAAACAGAACAAGATACACACGCGTCACATCCCAACAGGGGGGGGGGGTGTTTCGTGTTGCAAATAGTTTTGAGGGCAAACAACGGTGCCAACCTGTAGTTTCCAGAATTAATAGCGCAAGCGCGGGTGCGATGTTGTGGCAGACCACACAGACAGCACCGTAAATAACAGGAGCAGCGAGATACCAATGGGGGGTGGAGGGGGAGGAGGGGAGGAAGGGAGAGGGAACGGGAGGAATTTGATATATAGCACAACCAGTCAATACAGACGTCGGGGATTTGCAAGTAATGTATACAAAGGACACATGCCGTGCATTGTTTTGTGCCCGCTATTATTGGATGGTGTGATCACTAAACATTCTGCAGACAGCGCCACCTCTCGCCCTTGCTTGGCCAGCGGAACCCCCCCCCTCAATTTTACCTTAGCTCTAGAGGCAGCCACCCTCGCCGCGAGGTCCTTGGATGACGCCTCCGCAGCAGCAGCAGCGGCTTTGGCGGCGGCAGCAGCAGCAGCAGCCTCCTTCTCCTTCCTGTCGTTCTCTGCCGCTTCCGCCGCTGCCGCTGCCGCAGCTTTCTGCCTGGCCATCTCCTTCTTCTCGGCCTCGGCCATCTGAGCCTCTCTCGCCTTCTCCTCTTCCTCGCCGACCTTGGCAACCACAGACTTGAGGTTGCTGGAAAACGACAAACAAAGGGGGGGGGGGGGGGCGTCTACTCCGTATCATGCACGGCCGGAGTAGAAAATAGGGTGTGTGTGCTCAATTCGTGCATGGCCGTAGTCGTATG
>JAYJME010002484.1:0-13622 GCA_036873775.1 Costaria costata | reverse complement strand
CGTGCTTTGCTTTTTATCGCGAGAAGAGTTCAGCACTTTCTTCCCTCGTCGACTCGCGTCGAATTCTGCTTACCCACTTGCAGTGCAGCGACCATAACATAGCGTAGTCTCGAAGCGTATAAAAAGAAGGGAAATGGGGAAAACGTATTCGGCCGCGTGCAGAAACCCGGGGAAATCGACTTATCCGTTCTCACGGCAGCACACAACTTTGAGCGCCTGCCACGCGCTCCAGAGTGCATGGATCACGCCCGGACGTCGACCAACGTGTCTGGACGGGCTTCCCGTGTCAAAGTACTTAGCTTGTTGCCGAAAAGTGCTCGTACGAAGATATTTTGGCGAAAACAGACGAACCTTTCACGAACATAGACATATGTCAACTAATGTATGACAAATCTTAGGCCATAGATTAGCAAGACATAACTTATCTTGTTGGCTGCAGTATCGGATAGTGCACACTCGAAATTCTCGACGGTGTTGTATTTCTTCGAGCGCTCTCTTCGGGTATGGGCTTGAACGCCCCTTGCCCTTCGTTTCCACCGCGTATCTCACCGTGAACTCGCGCGGGGGGCTGAGAGAGACAAGCGAGAAGTAGGCGTTTTGGGGTGGCATGATCGAGCATTGTTTTGTATCCTGGCAGGGAGTGGGCATAAGCAAACTACCAAGGGGTGATGTTTTTTAGTAGTTGCGAATAAAGTTGTTTCGTAGTCCTCCAGAGACCAGCGATCAGCAATCAATGTTTTTTTCGTGCCGCGCTCAGTATCGGAAACGTCGAACTCGGTTGCTATTAATAGGCTGGAAATCTCCCGTACTTCGGAAGCTCAAAGAACGTATCGTGCTGTTTCTTTCGACGGGTTGCCTGGGGACAACAACCGCTGCGTTAAGACCACTCCGATCTCCAGCAGCGCTTCCTTTCACAGTGCGCTCCCTCGAAGGGTTGTCACTTCTGTAAGGTCGTAGTCGCCCTGCTTCGAGAAGGCTTCGAAAAGTGCGAGCGATATCTGATCCTCTGGTAGAAGCGGCCCTTGCTTCCAGAGATAGGAGCAAACTCTAAATTCTGAATATCTGCTGTGTGAACGTACTGTCAAGAAAACTACCTTTCCATCAATGGTATCGTATTTAGTTTGCAGTATTTTGTACAGATTTTTACAAGTACTTGATGTACTAGGATATGTACGGCTGTATTGTACATTGTCGAGGATCGATCTTCATCACGGTCTGTATATTTGTATATTTGTTATGATCCGTCTCCATAGTGTTTAGTACTGGAATATGGCAACAGTTAAACGAGTGCTTTGACTGATGGTATAACGTGCGTACGAGCATGCAATATGCACAGACGAGAGGTGGAAAGTGATTGCTCGTGATCTCGACTGGGGGCTCCGGCAGTGGAAATTATTAAACAAACTATACGCAGTATGCACGCAACCTACATCCTGAGCCCGAGCACAAGCTGCGCATCTCATGTATATTCTGCGTTTCCCTTCCTTTCTCGAACGATCTTACTGTTTCTTCTTTTTGGCAGGCAGACAATGTTTACCACAGGTGCACTGCAAGCTATTCTTCATCCCTTGGCATTACTTTAATTTACTCCTCCAAGTTATTGTAAAATTATCCTGTCGAGCTCTTGCCCTGACCTACCAGTATCATGGGTGTCAGCGACTGCCGGCGTCCAGGCGAGGCCCTTATAAATATACACATATACCTGATGGTACCCAAGGTATGATAGGGAAATATGTTTTCGATGTTTCGTACAGCCCAGAAAGCTGACCAATGGGCAAATCAAAAGTGAACGCTGCATAAGGATTTTAGTAGCCCAGAAAGTATACAAATCGGCAACTAGAAGGTGAACGCTACGCATTCTAGTAATGGCAGTCCGAAAACAGTCTCATCCTTACACCGGCTGTCATCCAGCGCTCAGGAGTAGTGCAGTTTGCTGCAGTTGCATTCTTTGGCAAACCCGTAACAGGTTTGCCACCCAATAGTGTTGTTTTATGTCGCAGTCTACACCACGCACGCGACTTTGTTTTATATATTTTTTTACTATCACTTTTTACGTTCCGGTCAACCCGTTCGACGTTTTACCAGTCACAGGCGCCTTACCACCCCCCCCCCCCGGTAGCGACTTCAATTATATCGCACACAACGTTCAGCATTCTCACTCCTCGTCGATTTTCATTGATTATTTGCTGACTCAAGCTCTCGCACTTTACCCTATTCAATTTGCATGCGAGAAACAGTCCCGACGAGTATGCGCGCTCGGGGATAATTGAAGTCGCCCAATTGATTAGCGTGGGCACCAGGACAACCTACCAAGCCACCGGGGACACCGGATTGTACAAAAACATTTGCTCACAATTTATAGTGTATGTCAACCTCTACGTCACCGCCGTCTCCAGATTATCGGAGACGTGCCCCACACACACGCATCCTAGTCAAGTGTATCGTGCCTGGTATGTGACTGTTGGTTGCTTGGCATTTATGCAAATTTCCTGGTGTGCTCGTCACATGTTCAGTCTACGTAGTACTTGATGTCATCGCCGAAAATACAATTCGATTGCAGCATCGGAACACAAGAACCATTGCTGAGCAATGCATTCAATGTCCAGCGAGGTGGTGTACAATGCAAGCCCGACCTAAACCCCCCGCTACATGAGCGCAGTATCACTACACGGCTGTGACGACTGCACTATAAACACGTGTCGCACTACGAGGGCCCCAGAAAGGTTGGAACTCTCTGGCAGTTCCTTTCTCAGGTCGATAGCGTGCACTCCCTTCCTCGTTATACTCGTAGAACTGATTATGAATCGTACACTGCTTTCGCACATCTGAATGGGGGAGGGGCGGGGGGGGGTTGGGACGTGAGTCTGAGCTTGGTGTGCTTGATCTATTTCCGACGTTGCAGCTGTTAACATTGGGCAACATTGATCTGGTAGATTCATGAATGGCCAACGTGCTGGTTGACGGCGTTTAACCCACCACTTTGTGTTCGTCTCTTGGCGGGAAACGTTTGGTGGGTCGGATCTGGAAAGGCTGCATGTTTCAGGGAGGCACACGAGATCTGGAGGGACGGCCTTAGCGTGTATTTGGGCGACCGCTGGAACTTCTTCGACATGGTGGGCCTGTCCATCTTATCCGCGGGTTTATGTGTCCGAGTAGCAGACAATACGAACCCATGGGGCCACGCATTGTATGCTCTCAGTGCTCCTCTCGTTGTTTCACGCACCCTCTTCTTCGCGGAAATTCTTCGCTTCCAAGGCCCAATGATTGAGGTGAGTGCGTGAATACGCGGCAGGCCCAGTGGCGTGTTTCTGCCAGGTGTGACATTCCCATGGCATCGACCTACTGTTACGTTTTTTGTCCTTTCGGGGATAGGTTCAGCCCGTGAACGAGTTCTTGATAGGGACGTTCACGGTGTCCATGCAACAGGATACAATCAATCGATTCACGTCGGGGTTAGCGTATGGGTTCGTATGTTTTCACGTCAGACATTTTTAAGATTCTGACCAGGATGTGGCAAGGAGGCCGGGCCACCCTTAGTTTGACGGAAAGAGGCGTTTAGATCGTTCCTACGACACTGTTTTCTTAGTGCCTGCTACTATACTATCTCTTATGTTGTCCACAGGTTATCTTCGGCATGACGACCGAGCTTATCAAGTTTGGAATCGTAATGATGATCGTCATGATCGGGTTCGCCATATCGTTCCATTCTCTCTTCCGCGCCTCCGACAGCTTTGGTGAAACTTTGCTGAGTCTATTTAAAGCCATGCTGGGCGAGGTTGAGTTCTTCGATGAGTTCTCTGGTGGCCGTCACGACCTTCCGGCAACGCTTCTACTGGTGGCGTACCTAGTCATCATTACGATCATGCTCCTGAACCTTCTGGTTGCGATTTTGAGCACTTCTCACTCCAAGGCGCAGGAAAACATGGAGCAGGCGTTCATGATACCGAAGGCACGGATGATTCAGCGCTACAGGTCGGTCGTAAAGGAGAACGTTCTCCCTGCCCCCTTCAACATGTCGCAACTTATCTTGTCGATCCCGTTCCAACTGGCTAAAGGTAGGTCACAAGAGCGTGTTAAGGAAGCCGTAGGACGAGTGGTGCTTTGGGCCATGCTCGGTCCTTTAGCAGTTTTCGGGGGAGCAACTTTGTGGATGGCGTCAGCTGTACATTCGAACATTGTCTGGCACAAGCACTACTCAGAGCAAACGGAAACGCTGCAGGGAAAACGGCAGATACTCCGCGGAAAGCAAACTAAGCAAGATGCTCAAGACTGTGGTTGGGAAAGAGCAAAGTACATGGTGCGAGGTCACTTTATCATCTGCATGTGGTGCTTCGTCGGAGCTCCACTGTGTCTTTTCGGGATGTGGCTCCGGCTCCCTACGTTATTAAGGCGCATGGGACGCAACAAAAAATCCTCGGTAGGACCAATTAACGACCCGAACACATCAGACAAAACGCCATCCGTCGCACGCACGGGGGATACACCCACAATAGAGGATATTCTTCAGAGTCAACCTGGTCGAGTCGGAGCAGAGGACCTGCGCAAGTACCTCGATAATCATGCGAATGGTGATGGGCTGTGTGACAACGAGAGGCGGAGAAGGGCCACCGTGGAACACGTGAAGCTTCTGCGGAACCGCCTCGAAACGAGCCATGACCAGGTTATCTCTTCGACGATGCACTTCAACAATCTCGAAAAGAAATGCGATGAAAACAAGCAGAGCATTGCGAGTATAAACAACAAACTGGAGAAGCTCTTGAGTTTGGCATCGCAAACGAAGGATGGACCTCAGGTGTAAAACCTCCGCAGCCACATGGGCAGCGTCTCGCACGACCTTTGGGTGCCAAATGCTTGGTTTTATTGCATTTGCGTCCGCGTTCATCTGCGATACGTACGTTGAAATTACATGCACCAGACACCCCCGCAGCGCGCACAGCCGTTAACGTATATATTGACGGCCTGCACAGCTTGTTGCCATTGTCGCAGACGGTTGTGAGCTCGTTGTTTGATGCGACTGGCCGTGCAGCTTTTGAAGCAACACTGCTTTGCTCGAGATGTTTTCTGTTTGTGCAGTTTGCCTATTGTTGAATGAGAACCCTGGTGTTTCTGACATGTGATATGTTAGGCTTGCGCAAGAGTCTGTGAAATACATAAACGATATGGGATGATATCGGGTTTCACCTGTTTATCACGCAGTCGCGTGGTGGGTAGAAATCAAACTGCTCGTTGCAGTTCCTTTCATGCGATTGGCCTGGTTTCAAAGGGCGTCACTGAAGGTGGGGAATCACACCGCCTGTGTCGCGTATTCCTTTGGAGGCTGCAGTGACAGAGGAAGAGCTGGCCCTTCACGACTTAGAAGCATATTGGAATATAATATCCACTATATGAAGAGTATTGCCGATGACAGAGTATGCATGGCTATCAAAGCTTCGCCTCGTTGCCTGAAATCAACGAATGCGGATACGTCAGCTTATTTGTTCCCGTTCAGCGCGCACGCACGTCCGCTGGTGGAGCGGTCGTTTTGGCGCTCCACGCCGCCCCTGCTGCGGATACTGCTGCGGGAGTACGGCAGCAGACGTTATATAAGGAACAATGATGGCATAAGGGTGTCATCGACGGATGAGTATTCGTATGCGAGGGTGTTTGAAAACTGCGGTCGCGCATGAAAACAAGAACTATTGATACGTGCACTGTTCGGATTTTTAATAACTGGTAGGAACATATTTGGTGGTGGTCAATGGTTTTGAACACCCTTTATTGCTCATTCTAGCGATTGATGCGGCTATGGTAGGAGTTCTTGCAGTAGTCGCATAGTGGTATGCGCGAGTTCTTCCATCATAATGGCGTCGATGAATCAGTATGCGTGGGTACTAGAGTGCTGACGTTTCACCTGGAATACACAAATGAGGATACATGTCTTTTTCGCATTCTAAATTTGGCGCGAACGCTTGCCTGGTAGTGGGCCGGTTCTGGGGGCGCTCGCACGCGTTTCTGTTTAGTCGTCGAAATATGCCTACTGCACGCATGAAGGCGTTTTGTTGTTCTACGCGATGTTTGAAACTAGTCTTATGGTCAGTGTTAGCTGGATATAGCAGATCCACCGTAGAAAAAGCGGTAGATTACGTCGATATTGTTATTGAGAGGTCCTCTGGATGAGGTGCGCATTCAAGGATTTCATCTTCTTGGCGGATTTCGTAAGAACAATGCTTGTTTGCAGACAATTCTTCTCATCGAGTCACAAATGTTTTCCTTCTCGCTGTGTATTTCCTTTTCTGAACGCCTCGGCCTTGTGGTGAGCTTCAGGTACAGAAAATGTCGCCGATTCTGAAGGCACCCATATCATCTATTCAACCTTGACCAGTACAGTCAATTGTCCGCCCATCGTGTGTTTTCTCGGAACGACATCCCATTCAGCATCGAATAAAACAATTGTTTCTCGCATTCAATTGGTTTTTCTAGCATCTGTTCGTTTCGCAAACGAGTTCACTTGCCTCTAGGACATCGTGCATGGAGGATGACGATCGGTAACCAAATGCAACGTCAACTGGTTGGCACATGAGCCTTAATTTCGAGCGTCCGGTCATAGTTCGTATCATCCTACATACAAGTTTCCTCTTCGGGAGGGGGTTGACTTGGAACCCCGGGCGTGTCACATGTTGACCAGGAGAATTACTGGCGTTCCTAATTAATATGTCTTGTCGTAATACGAAGTGCACTGCCGCTATTGATACTACCACTGTAAGACTAGAATTGCAGATTCTCCGGTAGAGAACATACTTCCGTCAGAGCAACAACTCAGTCAAACGCACACTCCCTGTGATTGTATCCTGCGTGCTACGGTAGGGGGGGTCGTTTAGGTGGTCGTTTTTCAGCACATCAGAGTCCGTCATTAGAGCGACTACCTTATTTATTAGCAGTCTAAAAATGATTTTTCTGTTACCAAGTTCGCCATATGCACCACGTCAGGATTGTTTGTTACGCCGCGTGAACAAACTATAATCTAAAAAACAGGTTTCAAAGAGGTAATGAACAGGGAGGGTTATCTACGGTTATCTGTCCGTACACGGTGCGGCTTTATGAAATGAAAAATCGTACGGTGCGGTTCGGTGCGGTTTTCATAAATCAGGAATCCTACGGTGCGGTTCTGTGCGGTTTTCATTCTCAGGGTGCGGTGCGGTGTTTTTAAACAGGAAAACGTACGGTGCGGTTTGGTGCGGTTTTACGATATCGCAAACCTTGCGGTGCGGTGCGGTGCGGTGCAGTGCGGTTCCCAAGAGGTAAAAAAATCCTACGGTGCGGCGTGGTGCGGTTAACTGCACGGAACCGATACGAAAACTCGCACAGTAAAAAGTCCTGAAAATAAAGATATTTTTGTATAATGTCGTCATCGCTAAGACGGTGCGGTTCGGTGCTGTTTTATATCCTACGGTGCGGTTCAGTGCGTGTTTCAAATATCAAAACACCTACGGTGCAGTTCGGTGAGGTTTTCAGAAATCATAAATCTTACGGTGCGGATCGGTGCGGTTTTCATTTTCACGTTGCGATTCGGTGGGGTGCGGTGTTCAGAAACAAGAAAGCCTACGGTACGGTTCGGTGCGGTTTTACGATATCGTACATCTTACGGTGCGGTGTGGTGCGGTTTCAAGAGGGAAATATTCCTACGGTGCGGCGCGGTGCGGTTAACCGCACCGAACCGCACCGAACCGATACGAAAAACCGCACCGTAACGAACCCTGGTAATGAATCACTCACCGGGGTAGCACAAACACATTAGTGAAAAAGAGATTAACCCTCCGTGTCATTGCACCAGTCTCATGTAGAGTATGAACAACCTTAAGAGTAACGGAGCCAGTCGTTGGGGATCGTGTACTGGAAACAGTGATAGAGCCATGCCTGAATTGACACTTGGTTTGATGCATTAAATTTGATGAATGGCCGGCCGAACGGATGGAAATATTCCATCTCGATATGCTGGGACCAACTTTTGCACTGGGTAATTGGACACAAATACTATTTGGAATATTGTTCGAGGTTTCTCTTCGGGATGTTGTTGGCTTCGAATGCCGGGGGTGTTGGAAGTTGAAATACGTGTACAAAGACCTGCTACCTACGATATATTTGGTACATACGAAGTCTCTAGGAGCCTATCCGAGGTTCGCTCATCTTGCGCCGCTGCTTCTGCTGCTGCTGTACAGCCGCTGTACTGCGCGGGTGCTTATGAGTTGCCGGGAAAGTGTGGATTGAAATCGTTCAGTTTGTCTTCTGAATGGCACGCATACAAACGGTACACACGCACACACAGAAGCAAATATCGTATGTTTCCCAAAACATATTATCTCGAAGTGCGGCTGCTGTTCTTCCATGGCTGCCGCAACATCATAAGGTTTTACCGTGTGATTAAGCAGATCCTGCAAGAAATAAGTAGATCGACGGACAGTTCTACGTACCCAGCAAAGGGGTATAATAGCAACACGTAGATCTGCGTAGATACCAAAGAAAAGGCCGAAACAAAACTTCGCAGTTTGGTGTTTCAAGCTTCAACTGCACACAGCACAGAGATAGCTGTAGCATGGCGGTACGACTTGCTGCTGCTGCTGCTGCACGACGCTTAATGTGTGCCTCGTTCAAGTCGGTTTAGTCCTTGTTGTCTGGTGCGTTTCGTGTGCTGTGTGTTGTATGCTCTCTTCATGCGGTGGAGCAAAACCAAATCATCGGGCTTCATGCCCAGTGGTTACTTACCAGTTTTTCCGACTTGGAACCCCTAGAGCACGTGCCACTGACCTCGACCGGGACCCATACTTGAGCCGTGTGTACACACGGGCCCCCTTCGTGCCCGGCCAACGAGCACGAGAAACGACCCGCCGCTGGGTGGGAAACAAAAACCGAAGCCTAGTAAACGTTCATTAGATACTAGGTACTATGTCATCGAACGGAATAGCGGTTGATTCCGCCAGATAGCTTAGTCGTGTTCAAATGACTTTGGGACTGTAGGCGAGAGCTCTGGCCGCCAGGCGATATCGTCAATCGTATCCCAGGCTTTACCAAGTGGGTGTACTTGGTACATGCTATGTGGTATGGCGTAAGCAGGTTGTTTATGTCGTTGGGAATCGCACACGGCCGCCGTTCGACTCACATCCGGTAACGTCACTGCAATGTACCTGGTCGGGCAAATCAAATGTCTCCGTTCTCATCGATGCTGGCCCTGAAACACGTAGATTGTTCGCGTTTGACGAGTGTCCACCGTTGTCGCCAAGGGGAACGTGTTTACGTAATTTTTGCTGAACGTGACCAAAACGAAAGCCGTCAGTAATACCTTGCGCTGCAGGAAAAGATGGCAGCTATCGCGCCGAGTAGTTTGCTGGGAATAATGCGTCCCCCTTTGAATAGCTACACGATGGTCATTCATCGCAGGTCACTGCGTAGTGCAAGCCACCGCAGGTTTGAGGTCACCGATCCCCTTTGAAGTGGTGGTTTGATTGTTAGCCAACGACTGGGGGGTATTGAACATAGGCCGCAGGATATCCGCGCCGTCGGCCTTCCTGTATTGCTCGTGTCAGGGACTTAGATCCACGTTCACCCTAGAGTATACCGGCAGTCTACGATGACATACCGTGTATGCGTTCACAATAAAAATCATCGACTCTTTATTAAGTGTTTCCACGTTCAAGTTTAGTGTATACATGTTCGTATATACAGGATAGTCCACTGAGACACCCAGTCAGCGCTGACTGAGTGGTTCAAGGGCCTATTCTTTTATAAACCAACAAAATGAAGTTCCGGGTTCGATTACCACCAACAATGCCGTATCCGCCTTTTCTGTGCTGTTTGAAGATTTTCGTTTATAAAGGATAATAGTCCACTGAGCTAGTCAGCGCTGACTGAGTGGCTCAGTCGACTATCCTGTATATATTATACGAACAACGTAAGTCCCGGGTTCGATTACCACCAACAAAGTCGTATTTCCTCTTTTTTGCTGAAACAGGAAATAAGGAGGAGAGAACCACGGTGAAAGAGCACTCGACCAGAGGGTCGGCAGTGGAGTGAACCACTATAAATGAGAACTCAAGACTAAGAAGAAGAGAGGAAAGGACCAGGTGAAGGATAAACCAGGCGCTGATTAGGGGCTTGTTCAACCCCGTATTTTCCCTTTTTTCTGCTGAAGAAAAGCAACTAAAGTGGAGAGAACCACGATAAAGGAGCACTCCACCAGAGGGTCGGCAGTGGAGTGAACCACTATCAAATGGAACTCACGACTAAGAAGAAAAAAGGAAAGGACCATATGAAGGAAGAACCTGGCGCTGATTAGGGGATCGATCAACCCCGGAGAAGGCTTTCGGTGGGAGGGCGTATTGAGCCCAAAGGTACATATTTTGTTTATTTATAGAGGATAGTCTACTGAACCACTCAGTCACCCACCAGTGGCTGAGTGGCTCAGTGGACTGTCCTTTATAAACGACCTCTGCAGATAGCTTTTCACCCGGGATAAATATATAGTCGGCAGCAAAACAATTTTGAAATTGACCTGCTGAAGTCTTCGAGCGAGAAATCAAGGACGATAGCCGTGCGTTTGACGTGTGTGCTTAGCCTTTGCGGCTCGAGTTGAGGCGGAAGCTGGTGGCTATTTTTCGATCGGGGTGAACTCTAAGCATGAAGTATTAGATACACCCACTGCCGCAATTTTGCGTTACGCGCTTGCTCTATAAAATTGGAAGAATAGAGCCATTCGAGATAAACGATACCTTCTGATGATTCGTCCTTTGACCAGTCAGAAGACGTATTTCTTCAATTCGCTAAAACATTGAAATACGAAGCGTTTTGTTCGTTGTTTCACTGGCCTCTCAAATAGTAAGTGGATCAAATGCAGGCAATGGTTGAGCCATGTCGAAGTCTCTCTGAAATTGCCCCCCGCCGCTTGATGATACTTGCACCCTACATCCGTTTGAGTGCCGTGCTGCGTACTTGTAACATAGACGCTAAGGCCAATTTTGCTGTAGAATATGTCCAGGATCCCGAAGTAGTTGACTGCATCCATTTTACTCTGACCCGGAACAGTGGTCGACAGGTCTATGTGGGTCGAAATGGAGCCCCCTTCCTTTCGCCGACAGTGCCGCACATCTATTTCTCCCAAGATCGGAGTCCGCCCAAAACGCGTGCTACGATAGATGTAGCACTTTTTGGCTTTTTTGTTTCTGGATGACGGAGCTCCTTATCCCGAAATCGTCAGGGTGTAATTCTTGTTTTGCAATATTATTGTATTGTTTACCTAGGTCGTGTTTTTTTAATCGGGTTGCACTTTTGGTTGACTCAAAACCAGTAAAAAAGCCGGTGCACCTCTATCGTAGCACGCCTCCTAAGCACAATCCACCAAGGGAGAGAGTGAGCCTCTAACCACTTCCTACCTCGTTGACACCTAACCGGCGGATAGATCACAAACCAGGAGGCAGGGAATATATGTCCTACGCCGATCCTAGACACATTAGAGACACTCAACAACGACACGCACAGAATCCGCGCATACGCCTGCAAAGTCATGGTTCGTCATATGCAAATAGCGACTCAAATGTATGCGTATGTCCACTAAACATGCGGAAACGTTGCTAGCAGCAAAACAGCCAACTTTGTACACGAACGACGCCCTGCGTGTGACCCTTGTCCTCTCTATGTGACATCAAACTTCGTGACAAAGCCAAAGAATCAACAGCCAATATTTCCGTCATCCACAATACAGATCGATTCCTCCGTGAATACCTGTGTCTACAACCCGTCAGTTCATAGACATCCACGTGCTTCCAATAGTTATCACAGTTTCGAGGATGGGTACGTGAGAGGAAGCAAGAATAGATGGAAGTAGATGAAAGTGTATTATGGACGCAGATGGAAGTAGATGGAAGAAAGTTAGTGGGAAGCTTACTTGAGAGTAGACGGAAGTAGATGGAAGTAGATGGAAGTGAATGGAAGTAAATGGATTTTTTTTAAGAAAATGGATGAGAGTTTCCACTGAAGTAGATCAAAGCGATGATTCCATGCAATAGATGGAATCCTCCATAGGAGTATGCGGCTTCCCTGGACCACGTGGACGTCCGTGGAACTATGTGGGAGCGTTCGAGCGAAATATCCCACCTAATGCCATGGAACCTTCCATCTACTTGCATCTATTCCCATGGAACTTTCCGGCAACTTCCTCTCCAAAAACATAATTTGTGGTTCATCGGGGGACTTGGACATAAATGGCAACTGGAAATATTGCATGTCATGGAACGCTACAGCACAGAAGTTGTTCCTGCTTCGTGGTTTGGCCGTTTTCTTGAATATCATATTGACTTATGGGCGAGGGCTCTGGCCACCAGGTGATATCCTCTGTTGTATCCCAGGCTTGAGCAAGTTGGATACTTGGTACATGCTATCGTGGGAACAGGTTGTTTCTGTTGTTAGGACTGTAGTGCGTTAGGAGATCGCCGGGTGAGGCGACCGCCAGGTGTTTAGAGCTGCGGGACTGCCGAGTGAGGGGACCGCCAGGGGTTTTCGGGCAGCGGGACCACCGACTGAGGGGACCGCCAAGGTCATTTGGGAAACGGGACCACCATTTTAGGGGACCGCCAGTGGAACTTGGGCAGCAGGACCACCGATCCTGTAGAGCCTACAAGCGCCATGGTCAGCGCTACGTACGCAGGGATTGCCACTGACCATTACTACTTGTGTCGGCTATCAACCAAACAGAATCACCTGTTTAGCTGAGTCATTTACCAGGTACCAGGTATGTCACTATATAAAATAATATCTAAATATTAACCAACACATATAATTAACGTTCGAGTTGATTGAAACATGTGCTTATCAACAACAATGCAAAAATATAACAATCACGGAGAAGGCCGTGAATATTGTAGTGTCTTACGAGTTATAGTTCATGACTTTCAGTATGCTAAAAAGCAAACAACACGAGCAATCAAGTGTATTGGTCTCAGAGTACCTCTATCCCAAACTCAGTACAAAATGACGAACGTGGAAATACGTAAACGTAGCCCTACTCTGATACTGAAAGAACATGCAACAAAATGTATGAGTATTTAAAGTGTTCAAACCGTATAAGCTATTATTATACAAACCAAAACAATTATTCAAAGTGATGATCAAACACAGGAAAATAGGATGACGTTGGCCGGCCGTGATTGTTTTAATACAATGTATTTAAGCAACGAATAAATTGATGCTCTTAATCTACACCGATTTATTCATATGGTATTCGTATTGTTGCTACTCGGTGGTAGGTGGGATCTGTATGGTATTACTAGCTCTTGCGCGCCACTAGCTGTAGGTGGGATCTGTGTGATCTGCAAGATCTGCTCATGTTTGACGGACGGGTCGGGTCTGTATGTGTCTGTAAGTATGCATTTATGTATGGTCTGAATGATCTGCTCATATGTTTGCCTGTATGACAATTGTTCAGAAATCGAAACGAAACAGCGTACCAGGAATATTCAATTTGTCAGCCAAGAGCCCTTCATTCGAAAAAACGTTAAACATCTGTACAAATATAGTCGAAAGCACATACATACATACATACATACATACATACATACATACATACATACATACATACATACATACATACATACATACAT